>JAQZBX010000024.1:123728-191189 GCA_029593785.1 Cabassous unicinctus
TTTTGTTTTTTTTTTTTTTGTTTTGTTTTTTCACTTTATTTTTTGAAAAGCATTAAGTTACAGAAAAGTCACATAGAAAATTCAGGGAATTCCTATACACCCTACTCCCTCTCCCTCCACATCCTCCCCTACCAATAACATCTTACATGAGGATGGTACATTTGTTACAATCAATGAACAAATATCAAAGCATTGCTATTAGCCATGGTCACTGGTTTACATTATGGTTTACCTTTTGCACTGTATACTTTTATAGGTTCTGACAAAATGTATAATAACCTGTATCCATCATTGCAAGATCACACAGAACAACTCCAATGTCCCAAAAATGACAAGTGTTCCCCCCAATCCTCATTCCCCCTCCCCTCAGAACTTATGTCAACCACTAAGTTTCAATTTTTGTAGAATAAGGTTCATAGTTACATGCATTAATATTGAGGGCTTGACATACTTGTCTGTTTTCTTTTATGAGGTGCTGCCTATGTACTCGAGATGTTCTTGCCCCTCTATTTGAGGTTGTAGCAGCACTCCCCAGGATAAGAGTTTAATATTTTCTTGTTTATTGTGTGGGTCTCCACCCACTGAGATAACACCATATGCTAAGATGAACACATTCATAGTCCATAGAAACATGGCCCAAGTGTGGGGATATATGGGTAGCATTCCCCATATATCCACACACCACCAACCCCCTGCACAAGTGAATCTCTCTTGCTATATTTACCAAAAGAAAAAGCATTTCCACATTGTAGTTTCAACCACAGACCTATAAATCCCCAGAGTTCACCTGTTCCTTCTTCTAGTCCTCCACTCAGTTCCATGGATAGTCCATTCCAAATCCCCCCCAACACTGCTCACCCTCACATTCCAGCACCTTCAAATCCACTCACATCCTTGCACCACCATCATCCCCCTCCACTGCCAAACCACCTCCTTCCACCTTATCATAGTTTTTGCCCATATTAGCATTGGCTCACCCCATTCTACACTACTTCCTTTCTGTCACCTGATAACCTATCTTCCAGACACTAGCTCTGTAAGTCTGCTCAATAGGCTGAGGTCATATCAGTGAGATCATGCACTATTTGTCCTTTAGTGACTGGCTTACTTCACTCAACATAAGGTCTTCAAGAGTTATCATGTTGTCATGTGTGTCAATACTTTGTTCCTTCTTACAGCTGAGTAATATTCCACTGTATGTATATACCACATTTTGCTTATCCATTCATCTGTTGATGGATACTTGGGTTGCTGCCAGATTTTGGACATAATGAATAATGCCACTATGAACACTAGTGTGACTATATCTGTTCATGTTCCTGCTTTCAGTTTTTCTGGGTATATAGCCAGCAGTGAGATTCCTAGATCATATGTCAATTCTATAGTTAGCTTCTTGAGGAACTGCCAAAAAGTCCTCCAGAATGGCTTCACCATTCTACATTCCCACCAGCAGTGGATGAGGGTTCCCATTCCTCCATATTCTCTCCAACACTTGTAGTTCCCTGATTTTTTAATTGCTGCCAGTCTAATAGGTGTAAAGTGATATCTCATTGTAGTTTTGATTTACATTTCCCTAATAATTGCTAGTTATGTTGAGCATCTTTTCATGTGCTTTTTAGCCATTTGTATTTCTTCTTTAGAAAAGTATCTATTCAAATCTCTTGCCCATTTTTTAAATGGGTTGTTTGTCTTTTTATTTTCAAGATGTAGCATTTCTTTATATATGCTGGAAATTAGTCTCTTATTGGATAAGTGGTTCCCAAATATTTTCTTCCATTGAGTAAGCTGCCTTTTCATTTTCCTGACAAACTCCTTTGAAGCGCAAAAGTTTTTAATTTTGAGTAGGTCCCATTTATCTATTTTTTTTCTCTCATTGCTCATGCTTTGGGTGTAAAGTTTATGAAACCATTTCCTACTACAAGAGCTCATAAATGCTTCCCTACATTATCTTCTAGGAGTTTTATGGTCTTGGCTCTTATATTTAGGTCCTTGATTCATCTTGAGTTAATTTTTGTATACAGCATGAGATGGTGATCCTCTCTCATTCTTTTGGCTATGGATATCCAGTTCTCCCAGCACCATTTGTTGAACAGGCCATTCTCTCCCAGTTGAGTATGCTTGGTGGACTTGTCAAATATCACTTGGCTGTATATGCAAGGATCTGATCTATATCAGAATTCTCAATTCTGTTCCACTGGTCAGTATGTCTATCTTTGGGCCAATACCAAACAGTTTGACCACTGTAGCTTTGTAGTATGTTTTAGTCAGGTAATGTGATTCCTCCAATTTCATTTTTCTTTTTCAGTATGTCTTTGGCTATTTGAGGCACTTTGCCCTTCCAAATAAATTTCATAATTAGCTTTTCCAACTCAGGAAAAAAATGCTGTTGTAATTTTTATTGTGATTGCGTTAAATCTGTAAATCAATTTGGGTAGGACAGACATCTTAATGAGATTTAGTCTTCCAATCCATGAACAGGGAATATTCTTCCATTTATTTAGCTCTCCTTTAATTTCTTTTACCAATGTTGTGGAGTTTTCTGTGTACAAATCCTTTACATATTTAGTTGCTTCTTCCTAGATATTTGATTCTTTTAGTTTCTATTGTAAATGGAATTTTTTTCTTGATTTCCTCCACAGATTGCTCACTATTAGTGTACAGAAATGCTGCTTTTATTTGCATGTTGATCTTATATCCTGCCACTTTACTGAACATGTTTATCAGCTCTAGCTTTGTTATACATTTTTCAGGGCATTTTTCAGATGCATATAGGATCATGTCATCTGCAAAGAGTGAAAATTTTACTTCTTCCTTTCCAATTTGGATGCCTTTTATTTCTTTTTCTTGCCTAAGTGCTTAAGCAAGTACTTCTAACATGATTTTAAATGTGAGTGATGACAGTGGGCATACTTGTCTTTTTCCAGATCTTAAAGGTTTCCCATTAGAGTATTACACCATTGAGTATGATGTTAACTGTGGGTTTTTCATATATACCCTTTATCATGTTGAGGAAGTTTCCTTCTACTCCTATCTTTTTTTTTTTTTTTTTTTTTTTTTTTAGGAGGTACTGGGATTGATCCCAAGACCTTGTAGATGGGAAGCAGACACTCAACCACTGAGTTACATCCACTCTCCTATGAGAGTTGGTTTTTTGTTTGTTTGTTTTTAGGAAGTACCAGGGATTGAACCTGAGACCTCATATTTGGGAAGCAGGTGCTTAACCACTTGAGCTACATTCACTCCTCTATTCCTATATTTTGATGTGTTTTTATCCAGAAAGGGTGCTGTATTTTTTTTCAAATAATTTTCTGCATCAATAAGATGATCATGTGATTTTTTTCTTTCAATCTCTTAATGCAATGATTTTCTTATGTTGAACCATCCTTGCATACCAGGGATGAAACCCACTTAATCATGATCTATAATTTGTTTGATGTGCTGTTTAATATGATTAGCAAGTATTTTGTCAAGGATTTTAGCATCCAGATTCATTAGAGAGATTGGTCTGTAGTTTTCTTGTGACATCTTTATGTGGCTTTGGTATTAGAATGATGTTGGCATCATAAAATGAGTTAGGAAATGTTCTCTCCACTTTTATCTTTTGGAAGAGTTTAAGGAGAATTGGTGATAGTTCTTTCCAAAATGATTGGTAGATTTCACCTATGAAGCCATCTGGTCCTGGGATTTTCTTAGTTGGGAGGTTTTTGATGACCAATTCAATCTCATTACTTGTGATTGGTCTTTTGAGTTCATCAGTTTCTTCTTTCATCAATGTAGGCTGCTTGTGTGTTCCTAGAAATTTGTCCACTTCATTTTAGTTATCCATCTTGTTGGCATACAATTTTTCAAAGTATCCTCTAATGATACCTTTTATTTCTGTGATCAGTGGTGATATCCCCTCTCTAGTTTTTATTTTATGGATTTGCGTCTTCTCATTTTTTCTTTTAGTCTAGCTAATGTTTGTAAATTTTATTAATCTTCTCAAAGAACCAGCTTTTGGTTTTGTTAATTTTTTCTAGTCACTTTTTTATTCTCAATCACATTTAGTTCTGTTCTAATCTTTATTTCCTTCTTTCTACTTGCCTTGGGATTAGTTTGTTGTTCTATTTCCTTCAGGTGTGTAGTTAGGTCTTTGATTTTACCTCTTTTTTCTTTATTAATATAAGCATTTATGGCTATAAATTTCCTTCTCAGCACTGCTTTTGCTGCATCCAATAGGTTTTGATGGGTTGTGTTCTCATTTTCATTCTTTTCAAAGTAGTTATTGATTTCTTTTGTAATTTCCTCCTTGACCCATTGATTGTCTAAGAGTATGTTGCTTAACTTCCATATCTTTGTGCCTATTCTGCTTCTCTAGCCTTCATTAAATTCCAGCTTCATTCTGTTGTGGTCAGAGAAATTACTTTTTATATTTTAAATCTTTCTAAATTCATTGAGACTTGTATTGTGACCTAGCATGATGTGGTCTCTCCTGGAAAACGATCCATGTATATCCTGCTGTATTTGGGTGTAATGTTCTGTATATGTCTATTAGGTCTAGATCCTCTAACATTTTATTCAAGGTCACTGTTTCTTTGTTAACCCTCTATTGAGATGTTCTGTCTAATGGTGATACTGGTGTATTAACGTTCCCCACTATAATTCTAGCAGCATCTATTTCTCCCCTTAGATATGCAATGTTTGTCTCATGTATTTTGGGGCCCTCTGGTTAGGTGCATAAATGTTTATGATTGCTCTTTCTTCTTGATGAGGTACACCTTTATTAATATATAGTGTCTTTCTTTGTCTCTTACAATAGCTTTGCTTTTAAAGCCTATTTTGTGTGATATTAGTATAGCTACTCCAATCTTTTTTGATTATTGTTTGCATGTAAAATTTTTCCCAGCCATTCACTTGTAAATTCCTTGCATCCCTGGGTTTAAGGTGGGTTTCTTGTAGATAACATATAGATGGGTCTTATTTCCTTATCCATTCTACTGATCTGTGTCTTTTGTTTGTAGAGCTTTATTCATTAACATTCAATCATATAACTGTCAAAGCAGTACTTACATTAGCCATTTTTATTTAGGTTCATATATGTCATATTTTGTTTTATTTCCCTTTTTATCTTTTTAAGTTATTCTTACCAATAATCTTCCTTTATACACTCTCCTCCAACCCTCTCTTTTCTGTTTTTCCTTTCAAGCTGCAGAACTCACTTCAGTATTTTTTGAAGGGTAGGTTTCTTGTTGACAAACTCTCTTAATTTCTGTTTACCTGTGAATATTTTGAACTCTCCCTAATTTTTGAATGCCAGCTTTGCAGGATACAGAATTCTTGGCTGGCAATTTTTTTCTTTATCATCTTAACTATATCATACCACTGCCTTCTCATCACTATGGTTTCAGATGAGATATCATGGCTTAATCTTATCAAGCTTCCATTGTATGTGATGGATCTCTTTCCGCTTGCTTCCTTTTGTGTTCTTTCTTTGTCCAGTACATTTGTTAATTTGAAAAGTATATGTTTTAGGGTAGAACTGTCAGGATTTATACTGTTTGGAGTGTTTAGCACTCCCTGGACATGTACACCCATGTCCCTTATAAGAGTTGGGAAATTTTCAGCCATTATTTCCTCCAACACTCCTTCTGCCCCCTTTCCCTTCTCTTCTCCCTCTTGGATGCCTGTTATGTGTATGTTTGTGCATTTTGTGTTATCATTCAATTCCCTGAGTTGTTTCTGCTGAATTGTTTCTATCTTTTTATCTATCTGTTCTTCTATCTATGTGATTTCAGATGTGTTTTCTTTTCCTTAACTAATTCTTACCTCAGCCTGTTCAAATCTGCTGTTATGTGCTTCCAGTGTATTTTTAATTTCTTGCATTGTGCCATTCATCACCATCAGATCTGTTATGTTTTTATGTATGTTTACAATTTCTTCAGTATGTTCCCCTAATGTCTTCTTAATACCCTTTATCTCTTCTTTTACTTCATTAAGTTGATTCATAATATTTCTTTGGACATACTTGATTAGTTGTTGCATGTTCTGCATCTCCTCCTGTTTTTCAGTTTTTTTCATTAGGCTGGGCCATGTCTTTCTGTTTCTTAGTATGACTTGTAATTTCTTGCTGGTATCTAGGCATGTTTATCTTGATGGGCTTATTCAGATGGTTAACTTCTCTTTCTATTCTAGGTTTTTATTTTATTTTATTTTGTGTTAAGATTCCCTCTTTGATACTTGGTTCCACTTATTCTATATGCTTGTAATTGTCTGTGTTCCCTCCCAAAAATATCAAGACCATATAAGTGGAAACAAAGGAGAAGAGAAACAGAATTTAAAAAATACTAGATGGAAAAGGGACCTTAAAAGAACCAGGAAGAAAAGAAAAAATTCATAACAAATAAGAGTGAAAAATCATAATAAATAAAAAGTATTAAGAATAAAAAAAGAAATATGAAAAAAAAAGATAGAATAAAACAAGAGAACAGAAAGTTGAGAGGAGAAGAAAGAAAATGAAGACCTAACAAGAGTAAGGGGAATGAAAATAATGCAGTGAAAGAGGGAAAAATGAAAGAAAGAAAAGAAATAAACTAAGGAGAAAAAAAGACAATGAGAAATAAAAACCAGCAAAAACAGCAACTGCAAACAACAACAACAACAAAACAGAACAACATGATTCTGTCTCAGGCCACTAGCAACCATCTCAGGCTACCAGTGCTCACCATCCAATCTCCTTGCAAACCTACCCTTCCCAAGTAAGAGAAAAGAATAAGAAATCAAAAAAAAAATTTTTTTACTCAAATAACTATATATATTTATATATATATATTTGAGTTATTTGAGTAAAATAACTATATATATATAGTTATTTGAGTAAAAAAATTGTTTTTTTGATTATATATATATATAGCTCAGTAAAATTTTTTTGATTATATATATATATATCTCAGTAAAAATTCCCTGTCCCAAGACTGCTTGTCCTTCAATTCCTGTACCCTGCATCTCCTGGGGTGTCTCTCCCCATCCCCCTTTTCACATCTCCAGGCTTCTGTCTGTCCAGGGATGATAGGTGCCTGTCAGCCCACCCCCTCACTGACCCATTTCATCTCTCTCTCTGGGGGTGTGTGTGTGTGTGTGTGTGAGTCTGCCTGTTCAGTTCCTAGCTCGTCCCCCACCACCGCCTTCCTGGCGTTGCTTCAGTGTTGGCTGGCATCTTTTTTGTTTTTCCTGGTCTGTCTGCCCTATCTCCCCTACCCCCTATACCTTGCTTCCCCTGAGTTGGCTGGGTGCCAGATCCCCACATCTAATTGCTACACAGCTTTACCACCTCAAGCCCTGCTGGATACTGGTATGCTCCTCTGGTCATCCAGGGGGCAGGAGACTTAACTCATACTAGGAGCCAGTTGAGTGCTGATCTTCCAGCCAGTTCACTCCCTGCCTTCCCTTGCCTCTGAGCTAACTTGCGTGCCCTATCACCTGTGGGTTCCTTTTCCTCCCGGCCAACTGGGTCTCCCATCTCTAGCTACCTCTCTCCAATTTCCACTGCAGTCCCGCAGCTTCCCTTCTAGCAGGTACAACTGCCTACCTTCCCGCAGTTTCCAGGAGAGTATTGCAGCCTGCTATTCCCTATTCTGCCATCTTGGAGGCTCCCTCCTCCCCGAATCTTTGAAAAACTACAGAAAAGGGCAGAGCCATCTACCTAAGAAGTCAGAAAAATGGTAAAAGGGTTGTGGTAAGTGCCAAATCAAGAAAATACAACTTTTTAAAAATGTTAGGAAAAGCTTGTGGCACACTTGTCGACCCCTTCCCCACACTCTCTGTATCACAGTTTGTAAAGAGCTTGCGTTCCTACTGTGGGTTACTGTCCCTGTTCTGGAAGGCAGATTAATCCCTGTGAGCATACTGTGGTGTCTGTATAATTAGTGCCAGGCTATTGAGTGGCAGCCTGAAAGACAAAACCAGGAAACTCCTCTCTGGCATGCTCTTCCAGAACATGCTCTGCTGGCAGAAGCAGCTTGAAGACAGCTAAAGTAGTAAAACTAGTAAGACAAATAATTAATAGAACACCCAGGAGACTTCCAGAAAGATGGAGGATTAGAGAGGAGGAGGGATAACTTCTCTCCCAGAAAAAGTAGCTAGAAGACAGGCTAAGACTGCCTGGAGGGATGCTATGGGGCTCAAGACACCAGGGGAAGGCAAGACACCACCCAGAACAGAGAGGGACAAAGGAAAGGAGTCTCAGCTGGCTGAAAAATCCCTTGAGTAGAGCTTCAAAAGCAGCAGCAGATGCTATCCCCTCACATATGGAACAAATAATCTGTGGACTGCAGCAGCTGTGGACTGCAGTGGCTACAGACGAGGGGCTTGCAGGGGTCCTCTTCCCAAAGAAAGGGGAGAGAAAGGGCCATAGCTTACAGCAAATTCAGATTTTGATTAGAGAACTTGTTCTGCTGTGTTGGAAGAGTTTCACACTTCCAGGCCATTTAGGGCCATGACATTGTTTGCACTGAGAGCTGGAAGGGAGCGAAAGATAATTTGCCTTCTCAAACACCTTTCCTACTATCCCAGTCTGGTTGCTGAGGAGGCACAGAAAGGGAAGGTGTGGCCAGCCAAGTGTGGAGAACAGCCTCTGAGAAAGTTTGTTTGTGAGGCTTGGCCAGGACTGAGGGAATTGCTTCTCCACCTCCTGACCACTCGCCCACCAGAGGAGTTACGCTGAATGCATTCCTCCACTAGCACCTAGGGTCTAAGCTGAGAGGTCTGCCAAAGTCTGCCATCTGCTGGCCAGACCAGAAAAGTGCACAAAAAAGGAAAAATAATAAATTAAGAGGCATGCAAGGATTTCTTTATATGTACTGGATATTAGGCTCCTATTGGATAGTTGGTTACCCAATATTTTCTTGCATTGCATAGGTTGCCTTTTCACTTTCTTGACAAACTCCTTTGAAGTGCAAATGTTTTTAATTTTGAAGAGGTCCCATTTATCTTCTTTTTTTTTTCATTCTTGTGCTTTAGGCGTAAAGTTTATGAAACTATTTCCTACTAAAAGGTCATGTAGATGCTTCCCTACATTATCTTCTAGGAGCTTTATGGGCTTGGCTTTTATATTTAGATCTTTGATCCATCTTGAGTTAATTTTTGTATAGGGTGTGAGATGGTGGACCTCTCTCATTATTTTGGATATGTATATCCAGTTCTCCAAGCACTATATGTTGACGAGGCCATTGTCTCCCAGTTAAATGGGCTTGGTGACCTTGTCAAATATCACTTGACTCTATATGCAAGGATCTATATCAGAACTCTCAGTTCTGTTCCACTTGTCAGTATGTCTATCCTTCTGCCAATACCATGCAGTTTTGACCACTGTAGCTTTGTAGTATGTTTTAAAGTCAGGTAGTATGAGTTCTCCAATTTCATTTTTCTTTTTCAATATGTCTTTGGCTATTCAGGGCCCCTTGTCCTTCCAAATAAATTTCATAATTAGCTTTTCCAATTCAGTAAAAAATGCTGTTGTAATTTTTATTGCAATTGCATTAAATCTGTAAAACAATTTGGGTAAGACAGACATCTTGATGTTTAGTCTTCCAATCCATGAACAGGGAATATTATTCCATTTATTTAGATCTCCTTTAATTTTTTAAAACAATATTGTGTAGTTTTCTGCATACAAGTCCTTTACAAACTTTAAGTAAGTTTATTTCTAGGTATTTGATTCTTTTGGTTGCTATTATAAATAAAAAGACAAAGAATGCATTCAAAAATTGGGTAAGAGATTTGAATAGACACTTCTCCAAAGAAGAAATACAAATGACTAAAAAGCACATGAAAAGATGTTTAACATCACTAGCTATTAGGGAAATATAAATCAAAACTGCAATGAGATATCATCTTACACCCATTAGACCGGTAGCTATTAAAAAAACAGAGGACTACAAGTGTTGGAGAGGATGTGGAGGAAAGGGAATACTTATCCACTGCTGGTGGGAATGTAGAATGGTGCAGCCATTCTGCAGGACAGTTTGGCAGTTTCTCAGGAAGCTACTATAGAACTGCCATATGATCCAGCAATCTCAATGCTCATATATATCCAGAAGAATTGAAAGCAGGGACACAAACAGATATATACACACCAATGTTCATAGCGGCATTACTCACTGTTGCCAAAAGTTGGAAGCAGTCCAAATGTCCATCAACAGATGAATGGATAAGCAAACCATGGTATATACATACAATGGAATATTACTCAGGTGTAAGAAGTAATATAGTACTAGCACATGGGATAACATGGATGAATCTTGAAGATCCTATGTTGAGTGAAGTAAGCTAGGTACTGAAGGACAAATACTACATGATCTCACTGATAAGAATTAAGCAAATTGAGTGGATTCACAGAGCTAGAGTCTAGAAGATAGGTTTACAGGGTACAGAAAGGGACTAGAGGGTGGTGGGGCTATGCTCACAAAGACAAAAATCTATAATAACATGGGAGGATGTGGTTGGATAGTGGATGGGTGTGACAGTGGTGCAGTGACATGATTGGGTTCGGCAGTGCTGGTGTGTGA
The DNA here is from genome assembly GCA_029593785.1 of Cabassous unicinctus. Taxonomy (NCBI): domain Eukaryota; kingdom Metazoa; phylum Chordata; class Mammalia; order Cingulata; family Chlamyphoridae; genus Cabassous; species Cabassous unicinctus. The sequence continues at coordinate 134,270 of JAQZBX010000024.1, forward strand.
GGGTAAGTAAGGTAGGGGGGTTGGATTGGACTATTCATGGGACTTGGGGGAAGGTCGAGGGAAGGAGCAGATGAACTCTGGGGATTTGCAGATCTGTGGTTAAATTTATAATGTTGGAAAAGTTCTTTTGACAAATATGGCAGGGGAGGGTTACTGGTGAAGGGTGTTGGGTATGGGGTGGTATACGAGATAGGGCACACCTGGGGCAAGCTTCTATGGAATATTTAAGTGTTCATCTTGTCATAGTGTGTTATATCAGTAGGTGGAGACCCACACATGAACAAGAAAATATTAAACTCCCATCCTTGGGAGTCCATCTATGTTCTGAATTAGAGGGGCAAGAATCCCTTAAGAACATGGCAGTGCCTAATAAAAGAAAACAGGCAAATACATCAAGCTTTCAATATTATTGCAAGCAGCTATGAATCTTATTCTTCAAAACTTGAAAATTAGTGATTACCATAGGTTCTGAGGGGAGGGGGAAGGAAGACTAGAATAGATGGAACATAGGGCATTTTTATGGCATTAGAATTTTTCAGGATGATTTTGCAATAATGGATACAGGCCATTTCAAATTTTGTCAAAAGCTGTAAAAGTGTATTATCCAAAATGTAAAGCACAATGTAAACCATTGTCCATGGGTAGTAGCAATGCTTCAATATTTGTACATCAATTGTAACAAATGTACCATCTGCATGTAAAATGTTATTAATAAGGGAGGGGAAAATTAGGAGGGCATTGGGTATATGGGAATCACCTGTATTGTCTATGTGAGTTTTCATTATCCTAAAGCTTCTTTGAAGACAAAATGAAAAAATAAGACACTAGGGGAATATATGGAAGAAAATGTCACTGTATATATAAGACAACAGATCTTAGAGTGATGAAAAACACATTTAAAATTTTTTTATTATTTCAAATTGTTTTAAATTTTTTGTATTTTATTGGTTATTTTAAAAATTATTATTTAATTTTCTTATTGATTTTATTCAGTTATTTTGTTGGCTTCATTTTTGGAGAGGTTTTGGATCACAGAAGGGTCACAGCAGTGGCAGGGGAAGATCACTGGTTTGTGGCATAAGTGATGTGGGTATGCATAGGAAGGGGTTCACCTGGGGCATGCCTCTAAGCTGTATGAATATGTTTAAGTGATCATGGGACATTGTCTTGGTGGGTGGAGATCCACACAATAACTGAAAGAATACTAAATTTCCATCCTGGAGAGTTCTGCTACATTCTCTAATAGGAAAGCAAGAATCCCCTGACTGCAAGGGCAATGTGTAGTGAAGGAAGACAGACCATTATGCCAGGCCCTTGACATTGATGATTGTACTTATGAAACTTTTTTTCTGAAGTTGTGAAATTACAAGCCTAGTATTATATACTGCCTAAGAGTTACCTCCTGAAAGCCTCCTTGTTGCTCAAACGTGGCTTCTTTCTAAGCCAAACTCAGCACATAAATGCACTATCTTTCCCCCAGCATGGAACATGACTCCTGAGGTGAACATCCCTGGCACTGAGGGATTATTACCAAGCACCAACTAGCAATGCATCTAGAAAAAGACCTTGACCAAAAGGAGAAAATATTTAATACAAATGAGTTTTAATGGCTAATAGATTTCTAAGTGAGTTAGGAGGTCATTCCAGAGGTTATGTTTATGCAAGTCTCAGCAGGATCTCATTAACTGCCAGGGCAAACAGTGCCTCAAATAGTGGGACTCCTGAGGGTTCTAGAGGTATCCAGATACTATAAGCAAGGAAGACAGCTCAGGAATTCACCACCCTGTCAGTGGGACTTACTTTGTAATTTATGCTCCCTAGTGAATAAGAGTTAGACTCATTTATAGGTTTTCTTTTGCCCCTTTTATTTGAAGCCATAATTAGCATAATACTTGTCCCAGAGACTTAAATCTTTGGTCTGTCCATGTGTCACCTGAGCCCTGAATTTCAGCAGAGTTGCCACACCTACTCTCCAGTTCATTGGAATCACCCAGGACAAATAACAAGGAGATAATAATGGACAGCACACATTCCATGCAAAAGAGAGTGTCTGCAACTGCAAGCAAGTTAGGCCCACCCATCTGCCCCATGGGATCTAAGCCCCCCTCAATTAAAAGCTAAGTAGTCATCACCATCCCTAAATCCTAAAGTTTGAGAATGAACAATAGAGTAAAGTACACTTATGTTTATCCTACCATAGACTTATTATTCTAGCAATGGAAGAACTCTTATCATTGATGTAAAGGCAGTGACCACCAGTGGTTTTTAGGTGTGGGAGAGAGAAGAATAGGTGTAATATGTGGGCATTTTTGGGACACTGGATTTGTCCTGCATGACATTGCAGTGACAGATACAGGCCATTGTATATTTTGTCATAATTTAAAAAATTTAAAAAATTTTGTGAGACAAAGTGTAAACTATATTGTAAACTGTAGTCCATGGTTAGTAGCAATGCTTCAATTTGGGTTCATCAACTGTAACAAATGTACCACATTTATGAAGGATGCTGTTAATGTGGGAATGTGTGAAAGGGGGAGGGAGAGAGGCTTATGGGAATACCTCATATATTTTATGTAACATTTATTCAATCTAAAGCTTCTTTAAACACATAAAATATTAATTATTTTTAAAAGAGAAGCAAGTAAGTACCTTTACTGCCACACTCTTCAAGGTCCTTGAAAACTGGTCTGCATCCCATTACTGGTTCCTTAGCCCAGGTTTGAGCAGCCAAACAGGGAAAATCCTAAATATCTAGAACAAGTTGAACCCAAAATCAAAGAACAATGGTAGCACACAGCTACTTAGCAGTAAATCCATGGCAAGAGAGAGAATCTGAACATCAGAGTGAACTGCGCATCATGATCAGCAAAAAATTACAAGCCATACAATGAAAAAGGTATATAAGACTCAGGCAAAGTTACAAATCCAAGCCCCAGGAAAGACACAGGACTTGAAACAGCTAATCAATGAGGTTCATACAAATATCCTAAATCAAATCATGGAGATGAAGGACAACATGGCTAAAGAAATGAAAGGCAAAGAAAAAAATTGAAATACCACATAGAAGAATTAACAGTGCTTATGTGAATGAAAGACATAATAAGTGAGATTAAAAATACAATAGAGAGAAATGGATGTGGCTCAAGTGGTTGGGCTTCCGTCTATGATATGGAAGGACCTGGGATTGAACCCCAGGGCTTCCTGGTAAAAAAGGTGTGCAGGTGAGCCAGGCCCACGTGGACTCATGGCATGCCAAGCCTGCATGGTGAGCCAGGCCCATATGGTGAACCATGCACCAAGATGATGATGCAACAAAAGAGAGACACAGGGAAGAATCAAGGCGAGACATGCCAGAAACCAGGAACTGAGGTGGTGCAAGTGACAGGGTGCCTCTCTTCCACATTGGAGGGCTCTAGGATTGAATCCTGGTGAAGCCTGGAGGAGAAAAATGAGAAGAGAAGGCAGGAAACAGACACAGAAGATTACCCAGCAAATGGGCACAGATAGCAAGTGGGGGAGGGGGGGAGGGAGAAGAAAAAAAATACAATAGATGCATAGATGCATACAACAGCAGAGTTGAAATCATGGAAGAAAGAATCAGTGACATAGAGGAAAGAACAACTGAAATTTAAGAGAACAGAGAGCAAAATGAATGGAAAAAATTGAGCAGCGGCTCAGAGAGTTGAATGGAAATAAGAAGTACACCAACATATATGGTATGGGAGTTCCAGAAGTAGATGAGAAGGGAAAAGGGGCAGAAAGAGTTTTTGAGGAAATAATGGCTGAAAATTTCCCAACTCTCATGAAAGAAATGAATATATTTGTCCAGGAAGCACAGCATATTCCAATTAGAATAAATCCAACTAGACCCACATCAAGACACATAATACGCAGCATGCCAAAGAGAAAGAGAAAATTCTGAAAGCAGCAAAGAAAAAGTGAAGCCTCATATATAAGAGCTGTCCAATAAGATTTAGTGCGGATTTCTCTTCAGAAACCATGGAGGTGAGAAGGCAGTGGTACGAGATAATTAACGTACTGAAAGAAAAAAAAACTGCCAGCCAAGAATTTTTTATCTAGAAAAACTACCCTTCATAAATGATGGTTATAGCCCTAAATTCCTATATTAAAAAAGCAGAAAGAGCTAAAATAGAAGACCTAACTGACCGACCCCCTGGAGAAATTAGAATAAGAACAGCAAACCAATCCCAAAGCAAGTAGAAAGAAAGAAATAACAAAGATTAGAGGAGAAATAAATGAAATTGAGAACAACAACAGCAACAACAACAAAAAAAAAACAACAGAGAAAATCAACAAAACCCAATGCTGGTTATTTGCAAAATCAATAAAATTGACAAATCTTTAGTGAGACTAACAGAAAAAAAGAGACAAGATCAAATAAATAAAATAAGGAATGAAAGAGGGGGATATTATAACTGACTCCACAGAAGTAAAAAGATCATAAGATGATATTATGAGAGACTCTATACCAACAGATTAGACAACCTATATGAAATGGACAAATTCCTAGAAATGCACAACCAACCTTAACTGACTCTACAAGAGATACGGGAACTTAACAAGCCAATCATAAGCAAAGAGATTGAATAAGTCATCAAAAATTTTCCAACAAAGAAAAGTCCAGGACCAGAGTGCTTCACAGGTGAATTCTACCAAGCATTTTGAGAATTAATACCAATCCTGTTTAAACTCTTCCAAAAAATTGAAAAGGAGGAAAAATTACCCAACTCATTTTATGAAGCCAACATCACCCTAACACCAACACCAGATAAAGATACTACAAGAAAAGAAAATTACAGAGCAATCTTTCTAATGAACATAGATGCAAAAATTCTCAACAAAATTCTTGTATATCAAATCCAACAGCATATGAAAAGAATTACACATCATGATCAAGTGGGCTTCATTTCTAGGATGCAAGGATGGTTGAACATAGAACATAAATTAATGTAATACACCACATTAACAAATCTAAGGGAAGAAACACATGATCATCTTGATTGAATGCAAAAAGACATTTGACAAAATCCTGCATGCTTTCTCGATAAAAACACTTCAAAAGATAGGTATAGAAAAAAGTTCCTTGATATAATAAAGGGCATATATGAAAATCCCAGAGCCAACATTGTACTCAATGGGGAGAGGTTGAACTCTTTCCTGCTAAGATCAGGAACAAGATTAAGATACCCACTGTCACCACTCTTATTCAACATTGTGCTATAAGTTCTAGCAAGTGTAATTAGGCAAAAAAACCCAAACAAACAAACAAACAAAAAAAAAACATCTAAATTGGAAATGAGAAAGTAAAACTCTCACTATTCACAGATGACATGATTGTATATTTAGAAAACCCCAAATTATCAAAAATAAAGCTTTTAGAACTAATAAATGAGTTCAGCAAAGTGGCAGGATATAAGATTAACATGCAAAAATCACTATACACTAGTAATGAGCAACGTGAGGAAGAAATCAAGAAAAAATTCCATTTACAATAGCAATAAAAAGACTGAAATATCTAGGCATTAATTTAACCACGAATGCAAAAGAAAACAACAAAACTTTGCTAAAATAAATCAAAGAAGACCTAAACAAATGGAAAGACATTCCTTGTTCTTAAATGGAAAACTAAACATCATGAATATGTCAATTCTACACCAATTGATTTAGAGGTTCATTGCAATACCAATCAAAATTCCACCATCCTACTTTACAGGAATAGAAAAGTCAATTACCAAATTTATTTGGAAAGGAAAGTGCTCCCAAATACCCAAAAACATCCTATAAAAGATATTGAAGTTGGAAAACTTATGCTGCCTGGCCTTGAAGTATATTCTAAAGCTACAAGTGGCAAAAACAACTTGGTATTGGCATAAAGATAGACATGTTGGCCAATGGAATCAAATTAAGGGTTCAGAAATAGACCTTCACTTCTATGGTCAACTGATTTTTGATAAGCCTACCAAGGTCACTTTTCTGGGACAGAACAGTCTCTTCAACTAATGGTGCTGGGAGAACTGAATATCCATAACCAAAAGAATGAAAGAGGACCCCTATCTCACTCCCTATAAAAGAATCAACTCAAATTGGATCAAATACCTAAACCTAAAAGCCAGGACCATAAAACTCCTAGATGATAATACAAGGAAACATCTGCAAGATTTGTAGTAAGTGGGACCTCTTAAACCTTACACCCAAAGCACAAGCAATGAAAGAAAATATAGATAAATAGGACATGAAAATTAAACACTTCTACACTTCAAAAGACTTTGTGAAGAGAGTGAAAAGGCAGCCTACTCAATGAGAGAAAATATTTGGAAATCATACATCTGACAAAGGTACAATACCCATGTTATATAAAGAGATCCTACAACCCAACAATAAAAAGACAAATGGCTGGATTAAAAAATGGGCAAACGATGTGAATAGACATTTTTCTAAAGAAGAAATTCAAATGGTGAAAAACACATGAAAAAATGTTCAATATGGCTGGCTATTAGGGAAATGTAAATCAAAGCTACAAGGAGATATCATTTCACTCCTACTAGAATAGCCAGTATTAACAAAACAGAAAACTACAAGCGTTGGAGAGGATGTGGAGAGATAGCAATGCTTATTCACTCTTGGTGGGAATGTTGAATGGTACAGCCACAGTGGAAGTCTGTTTGGCAGTTCCTAAGGAAGTTAGGTATAGATCTACCATGTGACCTGGCAATACCACTACTAGATATATACCCAGAAGAACTGTGAGCAGTGACTTGAACAGACATTTACACACTGATGTTTTTAGCAACATTATTCACAATTGCCAAAAGATGGAAACAACCCAGGTGTTAATCAACTAACAAATGAATAAAGAAACTGTGGTATATACATGCAATGGCATATTACTCAGCTCTAAGAAGAAATGAAGTCATATTACAACATGGATAAACCGGGAAGATATTATGTTGAGTAAAGCAAGCCAGGCACAAAAGGACAAATAATATATGATTTCATTTTCATGAACTAAATATAATGAGCAAAATCATAGAGTTAATAGCTAGAATATGTCACCAGAGAAAAGAATGTGGTTAGAGAATGGAAAGCTGAGGTTAATCTGTGTAGATTTGGTTAAAAGTCATTTGTAAATGTTTGGAAATGAATAGAAACATGAAAGCACATCATAGGATTTGTAATTAGTGGTACTAACATATGGGTATGATAGTCATTTGTTTTTTGTGTTTTTTTCCTTTATTTTTTTGAGTAATGAAAATGCTCTAATATTGATTGAAATGATGAATGTGCAACTTGGTGATTATACCAAATGACACTGATTGAACACTTTAGATAAATTATTGGTTTATGAACAAAAAAAATGGGGTGTGTTTGGGGAAAATACACCAAGTATAAATATGGACTATAGTTAATAGTAATATTAAATTGTGCTCTTTCATAATTTGATACAAATGTTTCACAACAAAGCAAGTTATTTGTAGTGGGGTGATGTATGGGAGACCTGTATGATGTTATACATGTTTGTTTTGTAAGTCGACAACTTTTACTATATACTTGTTGTTTATGTATATTCATGTATGAATGATATAATTCAATAAATTGTTTTTAAAATAAAAAAAAAGAAATAGTTAAGTTGATGAGGCCTGGGACAAAGTTTTTCCTGATATAAATCTTACACAGAATACCTGGGAGGGGGAGAACGTCTACTCATTAGGGGGTCAAGGGGGCATTTGACTTCCTGTAAACAGGAGAATTCCTAAGGTTATGGGCAAGCACAAACCCAGGAAAAGACAGAGCCTAAGAAAAGAGGGAGAGGACCATGCACTTTACATTTGCATCAGGATGAACTTCTATATAGAAGGGCTAAATTCTGAAGGAAAGCACCAACCAATGCAGAACCAATTTGCAATGACTATGAAAGGTGTGTTTTGGTTTGGTTTGTTTGATTTTGTTAGCTCCTTACACTCAAGTTAACCTCTGTCATATCATTATCTGGATACAAACTTAAGGAACAAACAACTCAGGGACTAAATCCCATAGTTAACACTTTAAAATACTAAAATGTATAGAGTGCAACAAAAGAGTAAAAGAAAAACAAGATCCTCTGGGAAAATGGCAGGGTAGGGATATCCAGGACTCAGTCCTTCCACCCAAACAATTATTAAACAGGCAGGAACTATCTGAAACAACTATTTGAGAATTCCTGAGGCCAGTGTATAGCATCCAGAGAAGAGTTGGGGGAAGAGACTGATAAATTATGATAAAGAACAGTAAACTGCACTCCCTGCATGGTGGCTACCAGCACCCATCCTCCACTTTCATGACAGGCCCCTGTGAAGTCCTGAAGTCCAGCCCCTGGCTATCTCACTGGTGACAGAAAGGGACATAAATAATCCTCTTATCCAAGCCAGAGGTGAGCACAGTCAATCCTGATCATGGCTTTTGGTAAACAATTTCAGATCTCTAGCTGCTAGGCTCTAAGGATGACCATTGTTTCAATCTATATCAGTCAAAAGTCACAGCACAAGAGATTTAAAGTTACTACACTTTCTGTGAGTTGTGAGGGATAATTAGTTGAAGTGCTGAATTGTTGAGCAGGGAAAGAGAATTCAGCTTTGAGGACCCATGAAAGAGGATCTTGGCACTCTTCCTGATCCCCTCCCCAGGGCACTTTGGAGTCAATCTGCACCATCTTCCTGGGAAAGATTGACTTTGGAAAGTCCTCTCTGGTGTGCCCCTTCTCCAAGAACCTGCCCTCCAGGAAAAAGCAACTTGAGACAACAAAAGGAGTATAAGAAACTATAGAGATGGACAGTCTGGGACAGAGGTTTGCTAGCTTCAAACAGTGGGAAAAGGTACATCTGTCTTCTCAGAAACAGGAGAGCCAAACTCCTGTAAAGAGAAGAACTAAGAAACAACCCTGAAGCAAAAGCCCAGGGCAAGACACAGGCAAAGAAAGACAAGGAAAACCCTGCACACCTCACTTGCCCTTGGGCACACCTTACTGAAAGGAAGACTGAAATCCAAGAAAATCTTTATCTTATCACCAGCTGGTTACAAAAAAAGGAAACAGACATCTCACAGAACAAATCCCAGAGTCAATATTTTAAAAAATATTAAAATTTAGAGTGTGCAACAGAAGAGTTTAAGACAAACAGAGAAACAGGAAATATGGCCCATCCAAAGGCTTTGTTTAGACTTTTAAAAATGATATTAGAAATGCTGAAGGAGATGAAGGAAAATACAAAGAACTAATGGAAGAAAACAATGAATGGCAATATTAGAATCTTAGTAAAAAGTTAGAAATTTCAAAAAGGACTGCTGGAGTTGAAGATCACAATAACTGAAATCAAAATTCTCAGGAGGGTTTCAATAGCATATTGGAACTGGCAAAAGAAAGAATCAGTGAACTCAAAGAAAAGGCACTTGAAATGAGTCAGGTTGAGGACCAGAAAGAAAAAAAAATTATAAAAAGGGAAAATAGTCTAAGACACATTTGGGACACTCCAAGAATAACAATATACAAATTACATGAGCATAGAAAGAGAAGAAAGAGACAAAGGCATAAAAGGAATATTCAAAGAAATAATGACAGAGAACTTCCCAAACTTAGCCAAAGACATGAATATACTCATCCAAAAGGCCTACTGAACACCAATAAGATAAACTTGAAGAAAAATATAACCCATCATGTATTGATCGCTCTGTTGAATGCAAAGGTCAAAGAAAGACTTCTGAAAGCTGCAAGAGAAAAGCATAGTGTTGCATACAAGGGAGCCCCAATTAAATTGAGTGCCAATTTCTCATCAGAAACCATGGAGGTAGGAAGTCAGTAGGTTGAAATAATTCAAGTGCTAAAAGATAACAAGTGCCAACCAAGAATTTCATATCTGGCAATAATTTCTTTTAAAAGTGAGGGTGAGATTAGGATATTTCCAGATAAAAGTTCATCACCACGAGACCTGCCCTACAAGCAATGCTAAATAAGTGTCCTCAGATTGAAATGAAAGGGCACTAGACAGAGTTTCAAAGTGGCATAAGAAAATAAAGACCTGCAGTAAGGTAACCATATGAGTAATTATAAATACCAATATAAATATTATTGTATTGTTTGTTATGTAGCACCACTTCTTACTTCCTACAGATGCTAAAATGCAAATGCATAAAAAGTAATGTATATGGTTTTGGGCATACAATGTAAAGTGATATAAGTGGTATCTAGTAGAAAAAAGGGTGGGGGTACAGAGTGGTATAGGAAAAGTATAAGTATGCTATTGAAATTAAATTTGTATCAAACTAAATATGATTTTTATATACTTAAGATGTTAAATTTTAACCCCATTGTATTCATAGGGTAATAGATGAAAAATATATACAGAAAGAAAAGAGAAGGCACTCAATATGCTACAACATAAAAAAAAATCAAATAAATGTAAAAGTAGGCATTAATGGAAGATTTGAGGGAAAGGTAAGATATGACTTACAAAGGCTAAATAGAAAAATGGCAGAAGAATGCCCTGCATTAATAGTAGTGACTTTAAATGTAAATGGATTAAACTCTCTGGTCAAAAGGCAGAGATTTGAAGAATGGAATAAAAAGAATGACACACCTGTATGCAGTCTGCAAGAGACTAGCCTTAAATTCAAATATACAAGTAAGTTGAAAGTGAAAGGATGGAAAAAAATTTACCATGCAATATTACCAAAAGAGAGCTATGGCAGCTATACTAATATCACATAAAAGAGACTTTAAATTAAAAAAAAAAACATTTATGAGGAACAAAGAGGGCCATTATATACTGATAAAGAGGACAATTCAATAAGAAGATGTAACAATTATAAATATATAGGCACCTAATAGAAGAATTCCACAATATATGAAAATATACTGACAGATTTAAAGGGAGAAATTGATGGTTCTATATTAATAGTAGGTGACTTTGATATACCACTTTCAATAATAGATAGAACATCTTGTCAAAAAATCAATAATGAATTACAAAACTTGAATGATACTCTAAACCAACTAGACCTAACAGATATAGTTAGATACATAGATAGATAGACAGACAGACAGATAGATATAACATGTCACCCAACAAAAACATAATGTACATTCTTCTCAAGTGCACATGGATCATATTCCAGGACAAACCATATGTTAGGTCACAAGTCTCAATAAATTCAAAAACACAAAATCATACAAAGTATATTCTGCAACCACAACAGAATGAAGCTAGAAATCAAAAACAGTGAAAAATGGAAAATACAAAAATATGTGGAAATTATGCAACATAATATTAAACTACCAATGTGCTAAAGAAAATCACAAGTGAAATTAGGAAATATCTTGTGGCAAATGGAAATGAAAATAGAACATACAAACACTAATGGGATGCAGTGAAGGCAATGCTGAGAGGGAAATTTATAGCTCTAAATACCTACAATAAAGAAGAAGAAAGATTTCAAATCAGAGTCCTAACCTCAAAACTGGAATAACTAGAAAAATAAGAACAAACTAAATCCAAAGTGGCAGAAGGAAAGATGTAACAAAGAGTAGAGATGGGATAAATGAAATAGAATGCAGTAAAAAAAAAAAACAGAGAATCAACAAAACCAAAAGTTGGTTATTTGAAAAGATCAATAAAATTGATGAAACTTTAGTCAGACTGACAAAGAAAGAAAATGAGAGGATACAAATAATAAAAATCAGAAAATGAAAAGGGGGGCATTACAAATGAACCTACTAAAATAAAAATGATTAAAAGAGAATAGCTATGAACAACTGTATGCCAATAAATTAGATTACCTAGATGAAATGGAGAAATTCTTAGAAACACACAAACTATCTACACTGAATCACAAAGAAATAGAAGAGCACAACACACCAATTACTGGTAAAGAGACTGAATCAGAAATCAAAAACTTCCCAGCAAAGAAAAACCCAGAACCAGATGGCTTTACATGGGAATTCTCTCAAACAATCCAAGAAGACTTCTCTCCAATTCTGCGTAAACACTTCCAAAAAAATTGAAGAGGAGGAACACCTCCTAATTCATTCTGTGAGGCCAACATTAACTCCCATTCTAATGGGTATGAAATGGTATCTCATTGTGGATTGATTTGCATTGCCCTAATGGTTCATAATGTTGAGCATCTCTTCAGGTACTTTCTGGCCATTTGTATATCTTCTTGGGATAGATGTCTGATCAAGTCTTTTGTCCATTTTTAAATTTGGGTTGTTTGTCTTTTTGTTGTTAAGTTGAAAGATTTCCTTATATACTATTTATATTAACCCTTTATCAGATATGTGGTTTTCAAATATTTTCTCCCATTGTGAAGGTTGTTTTACTTTCATGATGAGTGCTTTGAGGTGCATAATTTCTAATTTTAAAAATGTATTTTATTATTTTATTTTTGAAGAAGCATTGGATTCAATAAACGATACATCAAAAATATAGGGGGTGGGAAGTGGATGTGGCCCAAGCGATTGGGCTTCCATCTACCACATGGGAGGCACTGGGTTTAGTTCCCGGTGCCTCCTGGAGAAGGCAAGCTGGTGCAGCGGGCAGGCGCAGCAAGCTGATGCAACAAGATGACACAACAAAAGAGACACAAAGAAGAAAGACAATGAGAGACACAACAAACCAGGGAGCTGAGGTTGCTCAGGTGATTGAGCGCCTCTCGTCCACATGGCGAAGTTCCAGGTTTGGTCCCCGGTGCCTCCTAAAGAGAAGACAAGCAGACACAGAGAGCACACAGCAAATGGACACAGAGAGTAGATAGCAACCGCAAACAATGAGGGAGGGGATAAATAAATAAATAAATCTTTTATATATGTATGTGTGTATATATATCTATATGGGGGGAGCAGATGTGGCTCACCCATCTCCCACATGGGAGGACCTGGATTTGCTTTCCAGTGCCTCCTAAAGAAGGCGAGCAGACAATGAGCTGATGCAATGAGAAGACACAATGAGGAAACACAATGAGCAGGGAGCAGATGTGACTCAAGCAGTTGGGTGCCTGCCTCCCTCATGGGAGGTCCCAGGTTTTGTTCCTGGTGATTCCTGGGGAGGACAAGCAGATACAGCAAGCAGTCACAGCAAGAGAACAAAGTGAACAGACACAGCAAGCATATGGTGAGCATACATAATGAGCAGACACAGAGAGCAGACAGCAAGCACAAACAAGAAGCAGACAAGGAAGCCATCTCTGGGGTGGGGAATAAATTTTAAAAAAAATTTTTTAAAGGGGGATTCCCATGAACCCCATCCCCTCCCTCTCCCCTACTTTCCTCCATTAACAACTTCTTTCATTAGTGTGGTACATTTGTTATATTTGATGAACACATATTGAAGCATTGCTACTAACCATGGTCAATAGTTTAGTCCACTTTAGTTCATTGTTGGATTCTCCCCTTATGTTTGTTCATTCCTCAATCTTGAGGATTTTAGGATGGTGATGTCCACTCCGTTTCTGACTAAGAGGGGTCTTAGATCCCATGGTGCAGATGGATGGAAATGTTTTGCTTGCAGTTGTAGATAACTTTTGTTTTTTTGGATTGGCATTGTCCATCATCATCCTTTTGTTAGTTGTATGGGGTGAGTCTAATGAAGGAGAGTAGGTGTTGACTGCAATAATGCTGGAATTCTGAGCTCAACTGGCATATGAACAGACCAAAGATTTAGGTCTCTGGGACATATGTTTAACAAGTATAGTACTAATTATAGGTTCAAATAAAAGGAGCAGAAGAGCCACGTATAGGGAAACTATAAATGTGTCTAAGTGTTACATTGGGGAACATATATTCCAAGGTAAGGCCTACTGACAGGGTGCTGAATTCCTGAGATTGCCTGCCCTGCCTATAGTGTCTAGATGTCTCTAGAGCCCTCAGAAGCACCCCTCCCGGAGGCACTGTTTTCTGTGGCAGTCAATTAGATCCTGCTGAGATGTGCATAAGCATAACCTCTGGAATGATCTCCCTACATGCTTTGAAATCTCTTGGCCATAAAAACTCATTCGTATTTCATATTTCCCCCTTTTGGTCAAGGTCTTTTTCCAAATGCATTGTTAGTTGGTGCATGGTAATAATCATAAGTTCCAATTTTTATGAGGTCTGATTTATCTATTTTTTTCTTTTGATGTTTGTGCTTTGAGTGTAAAGTCTAAGAAACTATTGCATCTGAAGATGCTTCCCTATGTTTTCTTCTAGGAGTTTGAGGGTTGTAGCTCTTATATTAAGGTCTTTGATCATTTTGAGTTAATATTTATAAATGTGTGAGTTAATTTCCTTCATTTTTAAAAAAATGTAGATCCAGTTTTCCCCACACCATCTGTTGGAGAGACTATTCTATCCCAATTGAGTGGTCTTTGTCACCTTGTCAAAATCAGTTGGCCATAAATATGAGTCTTCATTTCTTCACTCTCAATTGTATTTTTTGGTCTGTATGTCGTCTGTCTTTGTGCCAGTACCATGATGTCTTGATTACTGTGGATTTGTAATAACTTTTAATTTTGAAAAGTGTGAGCCTTCCAACTTCATTCTTCCTTTTCAAGATGGCGTTAGCTATTTGATGCATCTGTGTTATTCTGGGTTCTCTAGGGAAATAGAACTGACGGAAGATATCTGTAAATACTATGAGATTTTATTTTACAAATTGTCTCATGTGATTGTGGCCATGCACAAGTACAAATTCTATAGGGCAGGCTGTAAACTGGAAATTCTGATGAAGGTTTTTGATGAACTCCCCAGGAGTTGGCTGGTTGAAGTAGAGACGGAAATCCTCTTCATTACTTTTCCTTTTAAAGCCTTCAACTGATTGGATGAGATATCTCGCATTGTTGAAGACAATCCCCTCAGTTGATTGTAGATGTAATCAACCACAGATGCACTTAAATTATTGATGATTTAAGTCGATGAAATATCCTCTGAATAACAATTAGGCGAGTGCTTTCTTGACCATAACCTGACCAAGTTGGCACATGATCTTAACAATCACAGTCTACCCCTTGTCATCTTGGCAGCCATACACATCATCTTCTTACTGAATTGTCCTCTGGACATTCCTGGGGTGGATGAGCAGGTTTTATATGATAAATCCACTCTAACCTTCCAATCTCTCTAAGCCCTTGAACCCCCTCATCTACATATACCAGGCAGTTCTTGCATTTTGACCTCAGTGTAAGCCACCTTTTGGTCCATGCTTCAGACAACCACCCAAACAATGTTAGAACCCTTTCTAAGCTCTTGAGCTACAACATTGAATACATAATCTCTGCTTAGTGGACCCATAGCAATAAATTCAACCTGATCCAACATTACATTCCTTTCACCATTATCCCACACCCTTAATAGCCATTCCCACACATATTTCTCTGATTTCTTTCTATATAAATCAGAAACCTCATGAAATTCTTTTGGAGGATAGTGTACCTTCTCATGGATCATACTTTGTACCTCAGCATTTGGGGCCTGTTAGGACTTCAGTCTAGTTATAGGTCTGGAAAAACAAGAGGAGTGGTTCAAGAGAAGAATTAGAAGTGTCTTGTGAGCCAATTACCACAGGGCATTCTATTTCAGTTTCTTCTGGTAAAACAAGATTAATAGCTTCAGACAGAGAAGTGTGGGCTGTTTCTTCAGGTTCCAGGTTTATCAGGCATAGTAGGGTTAATCTCTTCAGGTGGAGGTTGGAAGGCAGATTCCTCAGGGAAGACTGGAGGTTGGGTGGTTGTTTCCATAGGGCAGACCATTACAGGTTTATCTGGCAAAGACTCAGCAGAATCTAGGGTTTTGATATCCTCACTGCCATTATTATCAACCCATATGTCCTCCTTC
The DNA here is from genome assembly GCA_029593785.1 of Cabassous unicinctus. Lineage (NCBI taxonomy): Eukaryota > Metazoa > Chordata > Mammalia > Cingulata > Chlamyphoridae > Cabassous > Cabassous unicinctus. The sequence continues at coordinate 150,123 of JAQZBX010000024.1, forward strand.
CAAATTTTAGGATCCCATTCCTTTCCAACCAATGGCTTCACTTTAACAGCAGACACGCTGCAAGGTTGGGAATTTAACTTATGTTGTAATTCAGCTACTCACACAATGCAACTCTGGGTCTGGCTTTTAGGAATCACAAGTCTACGGTTACACGAAATAAATTTTTTTTCAGGGCACACGTAGATGTTTCATGTCCTTCATGCAGTGCTTAAGTTGCAAATTTGAAGTCTTCAGCTCATCCCTTTCTTTTATTACCGAATCCAGCATACAAAACTCAATTAAGGTGTTAAGAACACTTACTGAGAGCCTTGCTACTTACAAGTATTTGTGTAGCTGTATGCAGTGGAGATATTTTGCATATCTCTATTGCCAACTTATGCCATGAACTATCAGTGCCATCTGGATTATTGAAAATAGAGTCATTAGTACATTTGAATCAAATCAGAGTTGAGAGTCAGTTCCAAAAACTGCACAACCAATTCAGAAATCTCATCCTTAAGGTTCTGTTTCTCAAGGATCACTCCCTAAACCAAAGCTGTATTGGTTAAGATTCTCTAGGGAAACAGAACCAACCATAGATAAAGAGTATGAGATTTTATAAAAATTGTTTCATGGGACTGTGGGGTTGCACAAGTTCAAATTCCATAGGGCAGGCTGCAAGCTGAAAACTCTGATGAAGGATTTTGATTATTTACCCAGAAGAAGCTGGCTGAGTGACATAGAGATGGAAATTCTCTCTTCTGATTGCTGAAATCATCACTTCTTCTTTTAAAGTCTTCTTGGAATATATGATAGAATTGCCCTGTGAAGCCATCTGGTCTTTGGCTTTTCTTCTTTGGGAGGTTTTTGATGAATGATTCGATATCTTTATTAGTAATTGGCTTGTTGAGATCTTCTATTTCTTTTTGAGTCAATGTAGGTATTTGTGTGTTTCTAAGAATTTCTCCATTTCATCTAAGTTATCTAATTTATTGGCATACATTTGTTCATAGTATATTTTAATCATTTTTATTTTAGCAGGCTCATGTGCAATGTTGTCCTTTTCATTTCTAATTTTCATTATTTGTGTACTCTCATTTTTTTCTTTGTCAGTCTAGCTAAAGATTTGTCAAGTTCTTTGATCTTTTCAAAGAACCAGCTTTTGGTTTTGATTCTCTCTATTATTTTTTTTTCTTTCTTTTTCATGTATCTCTCCTCTAATCTTTATTTCCTTCTTTCTGCTCACTTTGGGTTTAGTTTGTTCTTCTTTTTCTAGTTATTCCAGTTTAGGTTCACTCTCTGACTGAAATATTTCTTCTTTTTTATTGTAAGCATTTAGAGCTATAAATTTCCCTATCAACACTGCCTTTGCTGCATTCCATAAGTTTTGGTGTGTTCTATTTTAATTTCCATTAACCACAAGATATTTCCTAATTTCACTTCTGATTTCCTCTTTAGCCAATTTGTAGTTTGAGTAATTTCCACATATTTGTGATTTTTCCAATTTTCCCTCTCATTGATTTCTAGCTTCATTCTGTTATGGTGAGAGAATAAGCATTGTATGATTTCAAAATTTTTTAAAAATTTATTGGGACTTGTTTTGTGAATTAGCATATGCTCTATCCTGGAGAATGATCCATGTGCATTCAAGAAGAATGTTTATTCTGTTTTTCTTGGATGCATTGTTCTATATATGTTTGTTAAGTCTAGTTGGTGTAGTATATCATTCAAGGCCTGTACTTCCTTATAGATCTTTTGACTAGATGTTCTATCCATTATTGAGAGTGGTGTGTTAAAGTCTCCTACTTTTAATGTAGAACTGTCAATTTCTCCCTTCAAATCTGTCAGTATTTATTTACTATATATTGGGGCTCTGTTGTTAGGTGCATATATATTTATAATTGTTATATCTTCCTATTGAAATGCCCTCTGTATTAGTCAGTCAAAGGATGCTGATGCAAAATACCAGAAATCTGTTGGCTTTTATAAAGGATATTTATTTAGGATAGAAGCTTACAGTCACAAGGCCATAAAGTTTAAGTTACTCCCTTCACCGAAGTCTATTGCCATGTGTTGGAGCAAGATGGCTGCCAGTCTCTGAAAGGGTTCAGCCTTCCTTCTTCCTCTTAAGGCTCCATGGTACCAGCTTCTTCCAATCTCAGCTGTAGGCTTGCATAAGGCTTGTCTCTCTCCCTGGCGCTCATTTCTTTCCAGGCTCAGTTGCTCTGCTCTCTTCACAAAGTCAACTGTAGACTATCAGGTTCCTCTCTCTTCCCAGGGCCTCTGCTGTGTCTAATGGAGCCTTCTCTCTTTCCTAATGTATCTGCTTCTCTGAGTGACTATTTCCATGTGAGAGTCTGTTTTATCACCACCAAGGGGATGGGGACTCAACCCTGTATGCCCCAATGACATGGTCAAATAAAAGCCCTACTCTTGATTTAATAAAGTAAAAGTGAAACCTCTGAATCTAATACAATCTAATATCCCAGAGGAACAGACCAGTTTACAAACACAATCCAATATCTATTTTTGAAATTCATAACAATACCAAACTACCATACCCTCTTTATCGGTATATAATGATCATCTTTGTCCCTTATAACTGTTTTGTACTTAAGTATATTTTATATGATATTAGAATAGCTACTGCAGCTCTCTTTTGGTTGCTATTTGTGTGGTATATATATTTTTCCATCCTTTTACTTTGAATACACTTGTATGTTTGAATTTAAGGTGAGTCTCTTGCAGATAGCATAGAGGTGGGTCATTCTTTTTTATCCATTCTGCCAATATCTGCCTTTTGACTGGAGAGTTTAATACACTTACATTTCAATCACTACTGATAATACAGGACTTTCTTTTGCTATTTTGCTATTTAGCCTTTATAAGTCTTTTTTTTTTTTTTTTTAATTTAGTCCCCCCGCCTCCCCTGCTTGTTGTTTTTCGCACTCACTGTCTGCTCTTTGTGTCCATTCGGCATGTGCTTTCCGTGTCTGATTTTCTCTTAGGACGCACCGGTAACTGGTCCTGGGACCTGTGGTGTGGAAGACAGGCACGCAATTGCCCAAGCCACCTCATCTCCCTGGTCTGTTGCATCTCTCACAGTCTCTTCTCTGTGTCTTGCTTTGTTGCATCATCTTGTTGTGTCCTCTTGTTGCGCCAACGGCCAGTGCTGCAGGTCATCGGCTATCCATGACATGGGCACTCTTGCTGGCACGGACCAGCTTGCCATTGCCAGTAGGCCCTGGGAATCGAAACTGGGGCCTCCCGTATGGTAAACAGGTGCCCAATTGCTTGAGCCACATCTGTTTCCCACCTTTGTAAGTCTTATACCTTTTTTTTCTCTCTCACTTCTGTTAATGTGTACTTTTATATTTATTTGTTTTTTTTGTTTTGTACCATATTGCGTATCTTCTTATTTCTATCTGGATATATATTTTTCAGCTCTTTTCCCTGCAGTTACCATGGGGTTAAAATTTAACATCTTAAATATATTAAAATCATATTTGGTTTGATAATAATTTAACTTCAATAACAGGCATACATACTTTTCTTATACCCCTCTGTCCCCTCACTATTTTCGTTTTTGCTTGTTACCACTTATATATTGTATATTGTATGTCCCAAACTATATATTTATTACTTTTTATGCATTTGCATTTAAGCACCTGTAGGAAGAAGTGGCATTACATACCAAACAATACAATGCAATAATACTGGCATTTATCCAAATGGTTACATATACCACAAGTTTTTCTTTCTTTATTCTCCTTTGAGCCACTGTCTAATTTTCTCTCCTTTCATTCTAAAGAACCCCCTTTAGCATTACTTCTAGGGCAGGTTTAGTGGTGATGAACTCCTTCAGCTTTTGTTTATCTGGAAATGTCTTAATCTCTATCTCATTTTTAAAAGAATGTCTCACCTCATATAAAATTCTTGGCTGGCAGGTCTTTGCTTTCAGCACTTGAAGTATTTCAACCCACTGATTTCTTGCCTTCATGGTTTCTGATGAGAAATCAGCACTCAATCAAATTGGGACTCCCTTGTTTGTAACACATTGCTTTTCTCTTGTAGAATTCTCACCTTGTCCCTTGCTTTTGAGAGGATAATAAATATATGATGGGGTGTATTTTTCATGTTTATCCTGTTGGATGTTCTCTGAGCTTCTTGAATGTCATATATTTTGCAAAGTTTGGCAAGTTCTCTGTCATAATTTATTTAACTATTCCTTCTGCCTCTTTTTCTCCTTCTTCTCCTTAATATGTTTCCATTATCCATATATTGGTGTGCTTGTTGGTGTCTCATAGCTGTCTTAGGCTATTTTCACTTTTATTATTTCTTTATTTTCTTTCTGGTTCTCAGACTGATTTATTTCAAGTGTCTTGTTTTCAAATTTCTGTTTTCTTCTTCTCCTTCTCCTTCTCCTTCTTCTTCTTCTTCTTCTTCTTCTTCTTCTGCCAGCTCCAATATGCTCTTGAAATCCTCCTAGGCATTTTTCATTTCAGTTACAGTGGTCTTTAATTCCAATATTTCAGTTTGGTTTCTTTTTAAAATTTCTATCATTACTAAGATTTTCACATTGCTTATCCATTGTTTTCCTGATATCTTTACTTCTTTCTCTGTATTTTAATTTATCTCCTTGATCATATTTCAGATAATTTTTTAAAAAGGCTTTGTTCAGTATGTTCTCTTTGTTGAAGTTTTCTGGATTTTCATTTCCTTCCTTTGGATGGGCCATCCTTTACTCTTTCTTTACCTTGTACTCTTGTGTACCCTGTAAATGTTAAAATTTTAAAAAGTCAACTCTTGGATTTAGTCCCCAAGATGTCTGTTTCTTGGCGTTGTAACCAGTTGGTGATAAAACAGAGATTTCTTGACTTCAGCCCTCCTTTTAGGAGATTCTGCCTAAGGCAAATGTAGTGTGCAAGGTTTTCCCTTTTTTTCTTGGCCTCTGTCTTATCCAGAGCTTTTGCTTGTTAGCTGTTATGGAATTCCCGTGTTTATAGGGGTGTGTTGTCCCCTCTGTTTCCCAGGAGACAGACCTCCTTCTCCCAGATGTTTGAAGTGGCAGGCCTGTGTCCCAGACTGTCTGCCTCTATTATTTTTTATACTTCTTTCATTGTCTCAAACTGCTTTTGATTGGAGGGCAAATTTTCTGAATAATATCGATCTGGTGAGGACTTTTTGAAGACATTATTTCCCAACCAAAATAGAGCCAGGAACCCACGAAAGAGGTGCAGACTGGTTCCAAAGCACCCTGGGGTAGGGATCAGTAAGTTTATCAAAAGGTTCACCGATTTTTCTGCAAAGCTCAGCTTTCCTGTTCTGCCCAGCAAATTCAGCCTTTCAGCTAACTATCCTCCGCAGCCCTGAGGAAGCACCGTGTCTTTAAATCTCTACTGCTTCTGCTGTCATCTTTGTCCAGAGTGCACGTGCTGATGCTGCCTTTGTTAGGGTGAGTTGAAACAATAACTGCCCTTAGACCCAGGCCTCCAGTGATCCAAATTGGCTAATCAAAAGTTATGAGCAGTGATTGGCCATACCCACCCCTGTTTTTGGAAAGAGGATTTTTATGTCCCTTTCTGTCCCCAGTGAGCTAGCTGAGGGCTGGACCTGAAGGTGAAATTCTGTGAAAGTGGGCAGTGGGTACCAAGAGCCATTGTATGGAGAGAGCAGTTTACTGGTATTTGCTGTAGTTTATCAGTCTCTTCTTCCCAATCATTCATAGATGCTGAACATTATTCTGACCTCTGGAGTTTCCAAACAGTGGTTTCAAACAGTTCTTGTTTGTTTAATAGTTGTTTTGGTAAAACGACTGAGTCCTAGAGCATCCTACTCTGCCACTTTCCCCATAAGTCTCTATTATTGAGGGGTTTTTTTTCTTTTATTTTTTATTTTTAAAGAAGCTTTAGATTACATAAATGTTACATTAAAAATATAGGGGATTCCCATATTCCCCACCCACTCCCCCTCTCACACTTTCCCACATTAACAAAATCTTTCATTAGTGTGGTATATTTGTTATAATTGATGAACACATATTGAAGCAGAGCTACTAACCATGGACTATATAGTTTGCATTATAGTTTACACTTTGCCCTGCACAATTTTATAGGTTATAACAAAATGTATAATGATATGTATTTGTCATTGCAATGTCATGCAGAACAATCCAATGTCCTGAAAATGCCCCCATGTTACACCTATTTTTCCCCCTCCTTCCCCTCAGAACCTTTGGTGGCCACTGCCTTTATATCAATGATAAAAGTTCTTTCATTGCTATAATAATAATAAATCTATAATAGAATAATGATAAGTCTACTTTAATCCAATGTTCACTCCCCAGTCTTGATGATTTTGAATGGTGATGTCCACTCTGTTTCTGACTGAGATGTGGCTTAGATCCCATGGGCCAGATGGATGGAACTATCTTGCTTACAGTTGCAGACATTCTCTGTTCCTTGGGATGAGCATTGTCCATCATCACCTCCTTGTTAGTTGTCCTGGATGAGTCCAATGAACTGGAGAGCAGTTCTTTCAACTCTGCTGAAATTCAGGACTCAACTGGCACATGAACAGACCAAAGATTTAAGTCTCTGGGACATATATTTAACAAGTATAGTGCTAGTTATAGGTTCAAGTAAAAAGGGCAGAAGAGCCATGTGTAAGGAAACTATAAATGAGTTTAACACTGTTACACTGGGGAACATAAATTCCAAGTAAGGCCCACTGACAGGGTACCAAATTCCTGAGCTTGTCTATCCTGCTTATAGTGTCTAGATGTCTCTAGAGCCCTCAGGAACCCTGCTATTTGAGGCACTGTTTGCTGTGGCAGTCAATGATATCCTGCTGAGACGTGTATTAGCATAACCTCTGGAATGACCTCCTGACTCACTTTAAAATCCTTAGCCATAAAAACTTATTTGTATTAAATATTTCCCCCTTTTGGTAAAGATTTTTTTCCAGATGCATTGCTAGTTGGTGCTTAATAATAATTCCTCAGTGCCAGCGAGGCTCATCCCTGGGAGTCATTTCCCATATTGGGGGGAAGGAAGTATGTTTATATGCTGAGTTTGGCTTAGAGAGAGACCACATTTGAGCAACAAGGAGGCTTTCAGGATGTAACTCTTAGGCAATATATAATACTAAGCTAAGGTACAATTTCACAGATATAATCATCAATGTCAAGGGCCTGGCGTAATGGCCTATGTTCCTTCACTAGGCACTGCCCATGTACTTGGGGGATTCTTGCCATTCTATTAGGGAATGTAGCAGAACTCCCCAGGATAGGAATTCAATATTCTTCCAGTTATTGCGTGAGTCTCCACCCATGAACACTTGAACATATTTCTATGCCTTAGAGGCATGCCCCAGTTGTAGCCCTCCCCACACATCCCCCCATCACTGACAACTTGCACCAGTGATCTTCCCCTGCCACAGTTGTGACCCTTCTATGATCTAAAACCTCTCCAAAAAAATAACCAAATATAATTAATAAGAAAATAAAATAATAATACTTTAAAAATAAAAAATATAACACAAAAGTTAAAAAATTAAAAAATTTTGAAATAGGATTAAAAAAATTTAGACATTGTGTCTTTCATCACTGTAAGATCTGTTATCTTGTATGTGCAATTTCTCCATGTGTTCTCCCAGTGTCTTAATTTTCCATTTTATCTTCAAAGAAGCTTTAGGTTACAGAAAAGTCACAGAGAAAATGTAGGGAGTTCTTATATACCCAATGCCCTCCCCCATTTCCACTCTTCTCTATTAATAACATTTTATATGTGGATGGTATATTTGTTACAACTGATGTACAAATATTGAAGCATTGCTACTAACCATTGTCAACCATTAAACATAATGGTTTATATTTTACTCCATACACTTTTATAGGTTTTGATGAAATTCAAAATGGCCTAATTAGAATTAGAATGGTTCTGCATGATCTTGCAATAACAGATACAGGCCATTTTAAATTTCATCCAAAACTATTATTGAGTTTTAAGAGTTACACACATATATATGTATATATATTTGTGACTACCATGGTTGCAAGGCTCTTTGTTTTCAAGGCTATTGTACAGCTTAGGAAAGGGGGTCAGAAAAGGACAAAATAATGCAATGCTTGTCACTCTTACTGAGATTCAGCATTTTTGCTTTAATAAACAATCCTTCAATTTTTGCAAGTCTTTTGTTAACTTACAGAGACTCTAAAAAGTTGATTTTGACAATTTTTGCCAGCATTTTCATTGCTTTAAAGGAGGAACAGATTTTCTGAGGTTTTTGCCATTCAGGAAGCACTATGTCATTATTTATTTATTTTTTTAACTTGTCATTTACAAGTTATAAGATGTTCTCGTTAATATTTATTTAGAACAAACTACTTTGAAATTTTATGACTCTACACAAAACCATTGTATTATTCTCTTAAGGTATGTGGGTCAAAAATTAGGGCAAGGAAAAGTGGAGATGGGGTTGTCTCCTCTCCTCTTTATCTGGAACCTCACCTAGGAAGACATGCCTAGGGGTGGATCTTCATTGGCTAGTTCCTCTTTATCCTTCTTTGTGGAATCCAATTCTTCTTCCCATACTTTCAATGGTGTGATTTCTGGGGGTCTTAGATTTTTTTTTTCCTTCTCAGTCTGCTATCTTTTCTTAAGTGATTTTTGTCTCATAATTTCAGCCAATGGTTTCCAAATTTATATCTGAGGCCCAGTTTTCTTTCCTGAACATAACAAATGTATACAGTTGAAAAGTATAAACTCAATGTGTCATACATGCCCTTCTTACAAATTTGCTCCTCTTACTATATTTATTAGTGAATGATCCCTAATGAATTTATCCAGGTAAGGAAACTGGTATATGCCTTTGTTTGCTCAACTGAAAAATGAAGGGGAAGTTTAAGATTTTTCAATTCTTTTCTTCAAGGTAAGAATTAATCAAGAATAACTCAAAATTCATGATCCTTTCAAAATTTACATAAAGGGATCCATGTTCAAGATTGAATATGTTAAATAGTCAAATCTGGATAATAAAATTAGAAGTGTCTTTTCTTTTTATCTTTGGTCATTTAAATATTCTTCCAATTTTTAAATTATGTCATAATCAGAAAAAATAGAACTACAAAGTACTTTAAAAATTGCTTTTATTGTGATCATAAAATAATATACATGTTATTGTAAAAAATAAATACACAGTATTACAAAGAAGAAAATAAATCACCATGAATACATCTCCCCCAAAATAACCACTCTTAAGCCTTAGCATACTGCCTCCTGCTGTTTTCTTGATGAATTTTTACATAGATAAAACTTCTTTCTGTTTTGTTCCAATTTTATCCCCTTTCTGTTTTGCTTGTTTGTCCTTATATTGTATTTCAAATACATTCTTATTATGTGATTAAGATATATAAAACTTGGTGTCAAAGAACCTAAGCACATTTATTCTGAAACTATGAAAAGGTACCATAAAATATCATGCTGATGGTTGCTGCCTAAAATATCATATGAACATGAATATGTTACTGTGCATGGCCAGTAAATAGGCTAGAGGTGAGGGGAAGCATTAAGAATGGAGGGCCTTTGCCATGTGGGCAGAGGAAAACTGCCAATGTAATGAAGAGGCTACTACTCTTCTTTACTTCTTTTGGACTAATCCAACATTGAACTCCCTAGCCTTGGTATACTTATGTAATCCAGAAAGCCAGAAGACACTCTCTTGAAAATAGATTGAAAAAAGATTAATTGATGAAAATAGATAGAAGTTTATTTTTATTAACAATATTGTCAGTCTATTATGCTATATGTATTAGAATTGTAGATCTCATCTGTATTAGGTGTAGAGCTCCGAAAAATCATAGCTAGGCTTCTTAGTTGCATTGGTTGGCTTTCGGTAATCCCGTACCACACAACAGGGTTCAACATCGCAGTTTTTATACACATATTCCCAGGTATTGCATGAAGTCTTGCAAGCACCACGAACAAGATAACATTCTCTTTTTCTTTGTGCAATTTCTCTTGTTCTTTTTTCTGAAACTAGGAAAAAGTAGCTATGATCATGAATCCAAGTTTAATATTCCTGGATAAATAAACAAATAAAAGGGAGAAAGGGAAGGGAAGGGAAGGAAGGGGAAGGGAGGGATGAGAAGGGAAGGGAGGGGTAAGGAAGGATAGAAGGCAAGAAGGAAGTCAAGGAAGCTGCTTAAAATATAGTGTTAAACCATTTTGTTTCTGAAATCATGCCCAGTAAACTGTATTGAAGAATTTGGATTCCCCACCCCCTGTAAATTGGTACAGTACAAATACCTTTTATCCAACAAAATTTCCCTTGACAATAGCTTTTTTCTGTGAATAAAATACCTTTAAATACTTATTTGTGTGTGCTTCCTCAAGAATAAAAGAGAACTTTACTGTACATATGTTGCATTCTAAATAACCATCCACCTCCCATCCCACTCTGCCCTCACCATTACTAGGACAGTTGTAGAAAGCTGAATTTTGACAACAGCCATATCAGTATATTAAATTGCTTTTAAGAAGAAAAGCCAGTAGGAAACATCTCGGGGACCACATTTGCATCAAACAAACAAAATGGATAGCTTTAATTCTACATTCAGGTAAAAAATTTTCTTCTTATTATCTTCTCAACTATCAGTTCCATTCCCTTCTTCTTCCATGAAAGATATTTAAAGTGAATTGCCTTATAAGGAGTTCATAAGGATTCTCCTAACATTTTTTTCCAGAGTAAAGCAGCTATAAAAATATTTTCACCTTCCCAACCTTCACAGATTAATAAATATTACCTGATGGACCACAAGACACAGTGAAAAGAAAGGCCAGAAAAATGTAAAATATCTTCATCGTTGATGTAGTTACTTGAGTAAAATTGGGGCAAAGCTCAAAATGTTTGAGAGTTGTGCTATACTTTGGTAAAAGAAAGATGAACTCTTGTTTTTATAGCCTTCTTGGGAGTGATTACTATTCTGATTAATGCCACCTATCAAGATTGAGCACATATTTACCTCAGTATTGTGAAATAGCCGTGAGTATAATAGAGGAATTATTTCTGTTATGACCTCAATGAACTGAATGTGAACTTTTCAGTTATACAAGTAAATGATAGTCTTCTTGTTTACTATTTAATTAAAAGTACATAATCAGCAGCATCAAGCTATCAGCCACACATTTTTTTTTTTGGAGCATTTATTATATGTGAGGCAGTGTTCTAAGTAATTTAAACAGATGAACTAATATAATCCACTTAATAAATTTTATGACATAAAAACTTCTTATTTTCCTTGTAAGGAAACTGATACCCAGAGAGGTTATGTAAGTACTCCCAAATTTTACAGGCAGTAATTGGAAAAACTGGGAATGAATCTAAGGTAATGTATGCCAGAGCCCACACTTTCATCTTCTATTTTCTTCACTCTCATAACTGAGTAGATGGATATTCATCATGTGAATTTATTCTCTGTCACATGGTCTGAGACAGGAACTGTTTCTGGAATTCAATCTTTCTACAAACATTAGAAGTCTTTCTAAAACAAAGTTATTCTATTACTTTAAAAATGGACATAGTTACACTGTGTCACTCTTTGTACAACATGGAGTGACTCATTCGTAGAATTTCCTCATTCATAAGGAAAAGCTGTGTGGTAAGAGAAAGAAAGAACACTAGACTTAGAAACAGAAAACTGATCTTGGGGTCTGGGTCTTTCATCTACTAGCCGTATACTTTGGACAAATATTCACCTGGTTGAGCCTCAAGATTCTCTGCTTGAAGATAGGGTTAATAGGACCAGCCATACTTAGAGGTTCATGGTAAGCCTTAAATAAATAACATATGTGGAAATTGATTTATAAATAATTGACATGTGAATTTAAATATTGTGTCATGTTTGTAAACCTAGAACTAAGTGTTAAAAATAAAAAATATGTATTCTTATAACCTTTTAAGATTTTGTGTTCTAACTCTGTCATGGAGGAAAAAAACAGATTATAAGAGTATTCTATGATCTGAGCAATCTTTAAAATGCAGTGATTTAGTGCTCTTGACTTTTGTGCTTCATTTCCTCACTCAACAGGTGCCTATATACTTAAAGACAAACCATGGAAAAAATTATTTTCTCAATATCATCTCTACATATAACACTAAAAACAGCCCCCTAAGCTGCTGGTGATTTAATACAACTTATTGTATGTCAGCAGAACAAAAGCACAAGTAGCAAAATACAAAAGAAAATTAAAAGGTGGGGTCTCATCATAGTGATGCCATGGATAAAAAGATGACCTTGGACAAAAAGTCTGTTTCTTCCTTTAGTGCAGCTCTTTCCACATCTATCTAGCTGGAAAATAAGCTAAACTCTTATTAACTGCATCTTATTTGCTTAAAGGTGAAATTGGGACTAATGACATCTGAATCTTCCAGAAGACAAACAATGATTTAGGTGACTATCTTCTCAGTTCTACAAAGGAAACTACATAAGTAGAACCAAGCCAGATGTCTAAAACAGAGCTTAATTTACTAATCACAATGGGTAGATTAGGATTTAACTCAGGAGAAATCCAGGGTCCAAATTTTTATAAAGAAACATTCTAGGGATTTTTTGAGAGATAAAGGAATAGACAAAAGTGTGAATATGACATAAGAATTGGAGGTAGTGATTAAGAAAAAGAAGATATGGTGCAGAGATATTTTTTAAAAAAGATCTGAGAATTGGCTGTTGTATATGAAATAAATGGTGAGGTGGGCTAGCCTTCAAATTAACATATTTCTGATCAATTGGGTCAGGATTTTGGAGTTGGACATTAAATTCTTTTAACTTTCTTCTTATGAATTTAGGTAGTCAAAGATAATAATTTTATCGTTCAGGGCTGCAGGTAAGGGCTTTTGGAGATGGAAGTTCTTGGTAGAAGGGATGGTGGTTAGGCTTCAGGAGTGTTAGGCCAAGTTATGCCTACCAAGGAAGCTTTTCCAGGCCAAGATTGTGTGTGTCTAAAATATAGCATGACGTTAGCATTGAGAATGCCAATAATAATGTGAGAAGAATGTAACAAATGCAATGCTATTCTACAAGAGTTGCCATTAAAAATGACAAATTTTACCACTGCTTTGCATAAAACATTGATTCATTGTTTTGAGACTGGGTCTTAGCTCTCATATCCCAGAGTAACAACCTAAAACAACATTAGGATCTCTTTGCATTGCAAAATCATGATACCATTTCCATTTTTTTTTTTGTTTGTTTTTCCTTGCCAACTCCATGAGTGATTTCAACCCCCAAAATATTGCATACTTCAATTTATTGAAGTTGCAAGAATTTAAGAATAAAGCTTTAAGAATCAATTTTTGGGCTAATTCCATGTAACACTGGCAGATTGACTGGTATTTCAGAATTTTTTAAAGAGTCGGAGAACTTTTCTTTTACAGGTGAGGAAAATAAGGGTCAAATTACTAAGAAAAAAAGATTGCATGGATGTCAATGGTTGAATCTGGATTAGAATCCAGCTCTTCTGCCACAATTTCTACTACATAAAGCTTTTATGCTCACTATAATGTGTTACCATCAACTCTATCCATTTACACACTTTTGCAGTCCAGTTAATTAAAAATTCTACATACATTAAACATCAGCACCTCTTCTTGTCCTCATCCTATCTCCTACTAACCTATACTCTAGGTTTTAACTCCATGTGCTTATTCTTTGTATTTAGTTCATATTACTGAAATCATTAAGCTGCCTTTTGCCTGTTATTTTAATTTTTGAAGTTGAAATAAAGTTTACATTAAAAAAAGCCTTTACGCAAGATGCTATAATTATTGAAGGCTCATGTATTTAGAAGCCATGAATCAAAGGGTCTCAGCCTTTCAGTCATGCCTGATTCTGCTGCACATTTTAGTACCAACTGACTGCTGATTATGTGTAGTATGTTCCATGTACTTTACACAGAGGTATAGATTTAAACCTCATGAAAACCCTAGGAGATAGGTATAATGTTTAGCCCCATTTGTACATACAAAGATAGTAACAGTTGGAGATTTAAGTCAAATGCCCAAAGTCGACCAGCTTCTGGTAAATGGTGAAAACGGGATTAAACACAGTGTATTGTCAGAGCCCACATTCCTAACCATTACTAAGACTGCATATCCAAATCACCTGGAATGCTTGTCTTAGATTAGATTTCCAAGAGAATTTGTAGATTTATTGAAATATGTTTTTCTGGATAAAAATGATATTACCGTTCTTTTGTTCTTACTCTTTTTTTTTTTTTTTTTTTTACTGCATCTGACAGCATCTGAATACAGAACTGTGAAGACAAATCACTCTTGAGTGGTTCTGTTTTCAGAAGAATCTAGAGAAATTTTAGAGAATAATGGTCTCTCTCCTTTTCTTTCATTCAACATATCTCTCTTTTGCAAAAGAGATTTATTGAGATTTATTTTATTTATTTATTTCCACCGCAGTCCCCCCATCGGCCGTTGTTTGTTCTTGCTGTCTAATCTCTGTGTCTGTTCGTCTTCTTTTTAGGAGGAACCGGGAACTGAAGTCAGGACCTCCCATGTAGGAAGGAGGTGCCCAATTGCTTGAGCCACATCTGCTCCCTGCTTATGTCTCTCATTGCGTCTCCTTGTTGTGTCTCCTCATTGCATCATCTTGTTGTATCATCTTGTTGTGTCAACTCGCCCTGCCAGCCCGTCGCATCAGCTTGCTGTCTTGCTTGTTTTCTTTAGGAGGCACGGGGGACCGAACCTGGGACCTCCCATGTGGTAACCAGGTGCCCAACTGCTTGAGCAGCATCTGCTTCTCTCAACATCCCTTTTAACCTATCCTATGTCATTCTTGAAATTTCAAGGAATGGAGGAGACCATTCAATATTATGTATTCTTATTGAGGATGAGTAAAAAACAATTTCATATCTGGAACTCTGGTGTTACTGATTGTTATTGCTCTATATCAATCCATAAATTGGTGTCAAATACAATATAAACCTTGAATTTTAAAATGACTGCAAAGATACTACAACATATGATCTAGAGGAAAAATATTGAACAATACGTGTGGACTTGCGTGCTTGGGCTAAAAAGGTGTAAAAGGGCTGATTTACAGACTACAAGTCTCGATTACAGATTACACATTCCCAGGTCTACTTGCTTGCTAATCCCAGCAGGGAGAGAAAGGACAAAACAGGACTGATTTAAATTCTGCGCTTGCTCCCAGATTCGTCTTTTTATTTCCTAATCTAGCCTGCCTCACCAGGACCTCGTATGTGGGAAGCTGGCACTCTACCACTGAACCACATCGGTTTCCCTGAGTTGGTTTTATTGTTTGTTTTGCTTGTTGTTTGCTGTTTTTGTTTTTTTCAGGAGGCACTGGGAACTGAACCTGGGACCTCCCATGTGGCAGGTGTGTGCACAACTGCTTGAGCCACATCTGCTCCCCTGAATCATCTTTTTAAAAAAATTTTCTGCTTGAAGGAATTGCAGATTGCTTGTAATCACACCACAATGGTTTGCTTATAGCCACACTGTAATTGCAGAGTCAAACTCAGCTGCCTAGCTAAATAATAATGATAATAATAATAATATCTTAATACAACAGGTATGTTTATCTAAGTTTTTCCCTTCCAGTACCTGCCTTTTCCAATGTGTCAGAAGATGTTTGTCCCATACCCTTTCAAAACTGTCCTTGAATTCAAGGTTCAAGCTTCTGGGTATAAGTGAAGGGTGGATCGTAGGAAACAGGATGGGAGAGTAAAGGAGAGAAATATGGAATTGTATAGATTAAGAAATGATGAGACAGATAATATTAAAAAGTCATAACCATAATAACCATAATAGGCAGAAGCAATTTTATCTTTCTTTACAGCCATTTTGTATCACTAAACCGAAACTCTCCAAGAAATATATATTTCATGTGTGCTACTGATACCTTCTCCTAATATCTTTGTTAAGCTACCACTTAAGTTGGCAGTTTGAGGAAAGATGACATTCTGTAATTATTTGAATGTGTTTATTACTTTCTGGAATTGTATATTGAATCAGCTGTCTTAAGCTAAGGATATTAAATTAATGTGGTAATCAAAGTTTTAAATTTTAAAATTTAAAATAGCATATTGACTTCTCTATTGTGGTACGTGTTATTCTATGCCTTCTATTCTTACATCTGAGTGAATTTTAAAAATTGTTGATTATAAAATTCACAGTAATAATTTAATATTCATTTTTACATGTTTTGCATTTATTCCACTCTATGTCTCAGTTCAAATTTTACCGAAATGAAGACTCATTCCCTCATTGAATCCGTTTTACTTTAACCTTATCCAACATTAGCCATTCCCTTATTAAAAGGATTTTGGCTGTGTATGTTTATACTGTGTGTACAAGTATGAGAAAGAGGGAGAAAGGAGGGGAGGGATAGATTTAGGCTCCTTTGTCAAGCGTATCAATTGTATTACTTCTTTCAAGTGGCTCCCCCTCAGGCTTGGAACACTGTACTCAGAATCACATGGCTGATCTTTTTTTTTTCTTCTTGTTATTCTGGTCTCTGCTACTTACATGGCCATCTTATCAGAAAAAATTCTGAAGTTTATTTTTTTCTTTAACCTAATCTTAACAATAATAGTAACCCTTGGTCCATTCAAATGTTCTTCTTTGTTTTTATTTGAAATTATCTTGGTTCAATATTGGCTTGTTTATTTTTATTATTTATTCATATTGTTTGTTGTTATTATTGTTATCTTTCCCACTCCACTAGAATTGCTCTACGAGGGTAAGGATTTTGACAGTCCTAAAATTTTGACCCGTCAGTTCTTACTAGGGAGCCTAACACATAGTTGGCATTTAATACATACTGAATGGAGATTGAAATGGAATGTAGTAGCAATTGCAGTATCCATTATTTACCTATAAAATTCTACAAAGTGGCATTTCTGAGAAGATGAATTACTAATCATTAATACAGTATTTGATTCTAGGGTTCTGGGAGGGGAGCAGATATCAGAATATATAATTCAGTGTCTATTCATAAGGGATCAGGGTCTCTAATCCTAAAGCATGAGGAATTGTTGCCCATTTCTTCCCCTTTTTGTGTGTGTAGAAGACGATGAAGGGGAAATAATGTTCTGTGTTCCTAAGCTTTAAAGAATAGTGATTTATCACTGTCTCTTTGGGTCGTATAAAGGAGAATGATGAGAGAAATGCCCTGGAAGAGTTTCTAAACTGTACACGTAAGATACTATTTACAATTCTATTTTCTCTTTTTATTTTTATATTTATCACAATTCTTGGTTCCTGGTAGATACTCAAAAGATAACAGTGGGTGTTTATTGAACACTTGCAAAATATTGCTCACTGCCCTAATACTTTACATTTCTATCTCAATTAAGCAAAACAATAACTTCATGGTGTAGGTACTACTTTTATCATCATCATTGTACAATAAGGTGATTGAGGCTTAGAGACATTCATTTAATAATTTGTTCAGTCATTTCACTATTAATTAACATCACTGATGTGAGCCCCGAAAGTAGTCTGATTCTTGAACTATGTTCTGATTAATGAATTTGTGAATGAACAAATTTCTGAGCAGCAATAATGTTTCTTAATTTCTTTATATCTGTTTATATGTAGCACTAAAGCTATTTGGCTTTAGTAAATTGTAGATGAGTGATTAACTCTACAAATAAAAAGTGAATTTATGCCCAAAACAGCAGAGAGTTGAACTAAATCCATGTTCTCTGAACTTGTTAATTATTAGAATCAATAGGGATGGTTTTTAAAAATGTACACATTCTGGCCACCACTCCTGAATATGCTCATTCTTTTAGTCATGTGAGGGATCCACAAAACTGCATTTTAATAAACATCCCCAAATCCTTCTGACACTTACCCAGGTCTGATACAACTGGTCTAGTTACATGCTGTTTGTTTGTTTGTTTTTTAAAGATTTATTCTCCTTCAAATATCTATCTTTTACATTTTGACTATGTTAACAGCTCTAGAGTTCACATGCCAGTGTTCTACCAGGGAATTTGATCCCTTGATATTTCTTTATGCTCATGAGTTAGGAAACTACCTCTGGAGAATATTATGTACATGTGTGAGTTTATATATATATATATATATATATATGTATATATTTCTGAGTATATGTATTTTGTATATATTTGTACAGATATAAACACATAAATATATATATACACACTCAAACATATGTATATATGTACACACTCACATATACCCACATATACACACTATATTTACAGATGGAGAGAAAGTGAAAAGTAGGATTAAAACAAATGAAATGAATTAAACAATGAACTCTGAATGAGAATACTTGTCTATATTTTCCAAATTCCTTACCAATATCTATTCCTCAATTATGTCACAGGTGAAACTTAATTTCTTTTCAGTGTTCTACAGTGCAAGAAGCCCACTGCAAAGTGCCCA
Organism: Cabassous unicinctus; assembly: GCA_029593785.1. Taxonomy (NCBI): domain Eukaryota; kingdom Metazoa; phylum Chordata; class Mammalia; order Cingulata; family Chlamyphoridae; genus Cabassous; species Cabassous unicinctus. The sequence goes on from JAQZBX010000024.1 coordinate 168,555, forward strand.
TTTTGATAAAAATGACCACAATCACCTTGACCAAAAGGGGGAAAAAGTAAAGACAAATGAGTTTAAATGGCTAAGAGACTTCAAAGTAAGTCAGGAGGTCATTCCAGAGGTTACACTTATACATGTCTCAGCAGGCTCTCATTGACTGCCAAAGTAAACACTACCTCAAATAGCAGGGCTTGTGAGGGCTCTGGAGACACCCAGACACTATAGGCAGGGCAGATAGCTCAGGAGTTTGACGCCCTGCCAGTGGGCCCTACTTTGGAATTTATGCACTCCAGTGTGACAGAGTTGGACTCAGTCCATACAGCTCTTATGCCCCTTCTATTTGAACCTATAGTTAATACTAGAGTTAGTACTAGAGTTGATTAAATCTTTGGGCTGTCCATGTGCCAGTTGGGCCCTGAATCTCAACAAAGTTGTAACATCTACTCTCCAGTTGATTGAACTCACCCAGGACAACTAACAAGGAGATGATGATGGACAACGACCATCCCAAGGAGCAAAGAGAGTCTGCAACTGCCAGCAAGACAGTACCATCCATCCAAACCCTCGCTCAATTAGAGGTGGAGTAGGCATCACCACCCCAGAATTCTCGGGATTGGGGAATGAAGGATGGACTATAGTAGACTTGCTGATATTCCACTATAGACTTATTGTGATTCTAGCAATGGAAGAACTTATATCACTGATGTGGAGGCAGTGGCCACAGGAGGTTCTGGGGGGAGGGAGAGGGAAAAACAGGTGTACTATGGGGACATTTTTGGGACTTGGGAATTGTCCTGCAAATGACATTGCAATGAGAGATACAGGCCATTATATGACTTGTAATCAATTGTAATAAATGTACCACACCAATGAAGGATGTTATTAATGTGGGAAAATGTGAGAGGGGTAAGGCATGGGGCATATGGGAATCACTTATATTTTTTATGTAACACTTATGTAATCTAAGTATCTTTTTAAAAGAAGTATATTTTTAAAAATGACCACAATCATTTGAGAAAATAGCTTCTGATATGAAGCCACACAAGTATTTTAGGAACTGAAGCCAAACTAACAAATACAGAGAGCTGTCAACTACATTCTCACACCACTTTGAAAGTTACCTCTTCCATACTCTCAGTAATGAAGAAATGAAACTGATATATTATCTCCAAATTTCATTAATAAAATGCCCTACTTCTGATTATCCATAGCCTCGATGGATCATGTCAGTTTGGGACCCCTTGATTAGACTGTTTCGTCTGAAATAAAATAAGCCTCTTTGTTAGTAGATCTAAATCTCAATTTCATGTATGCTATTGCTAAGTGAACTTTTCGAGGCTTAGGTTCCTCATTTATAAAATGGTGATTATAATATCAAACTCATTGAGTTGTATTGAACATTAAACGAAAAAATGCATGGGCCTGAGTAAGAAGGACCTCAATAATAAAAATAAAAATACTGGTATCTTATGATGTGTCAACATTACTCTAGACTCTAGCACAAAGAACTAAACAAGATAGACATGCTCACCATCCTCTTGGAGCTTACATATAGGTGAAAGAAGTCAAATAATAATCAGGCAAACAAATAAATTGTTTCAAACCTGAATGGCTCTGCATAAAATCCAATAAGGTCTTAAGAAAGAGAGTGAATATAAGAGAGACCTTTTAATAAGTGATTGGGGGAAGGGGCTGGCCAACAAAGGGTGTCTCATGCAGAGCGACCAAGGTAAAAATTTCTGGGACAAACTGTGTATGAGGAACAAACCAGGCCAGCGAGCTGGGCTTAGTGAGCAAATGGCAAGGGGTAGGGCTAAGGCCAGAGAGTGGCAGGGGCTGGATCCCCTAGGACTTTGTAGGACATGGTGAAGAAACAGAATGTCTTATGGGTTTGGTGGAAGCCATTGGAGGGTTATGAGTTTACTCTGGCTCCTTGTGGGAGAAAAGTTTGGAGGGGTATAATAGCAGAGTTAGGAGGGAGATAATTTTGGAGAGTATTGATGTGGTGTATGAGGGAAAGGATTGTGATTTGGAAAAGGTGTATCGTCTTGCTCTTTAATCTCCCCCACGGTTTCCCTATGTTCTCCCCACTTTGAACCTGCCCAGACTCCTACCTCTCATTTCTGACCGCAGATGAGAAAAGCTGTCCCTTACATTCTGACCTATTGTGGTTTTAGGTCAGTTCATTGATATGTATCTGGTCTCCCCTCCTTCCTGCTCAGTCTTGGGTTGGACTCCCTGTGCCATCTGAAGGAACAATCTCCTAATATAACAAACGGAACCATGTGGGAGGTGAGAGCAGGAGGGTTTTTCTCTCATCCTGGGTTGCAAGTGCAATTTAGGGGACAATCATGTCCACCAATAATGTTACTATTAAGTACAGGGTAAAAACAGAGTCTCTCATGGGAGATATTTTAGGTTAGTTGAGGAATGGGTAAATGTGAAAGAGGAAATTAGGGAAAAGAAATGCTTTAGAGAGGGAAGAGGGGAAGAAGAAAGGAGCCAGGGAGAAGAGAGAGAGAAGAAGAGAAAGAGAGATTGATTAGTGGACACATGGAGCTCTAAGCTGTCCTGGAAACACTGTTTCTTGAACTCTAATGTGCATGTGAATCCCCTGGGATATTGTTAAGATTCTAGCGCTGTAATCTAACAAGCTAAATGCCGTGTGGATGCTCCTGGTCTGCAGTCCACACTTTGAATAGTGAGGCCCAAGAGCACATTATCTAAGCAGCCAATTACTCTGTCAAAATTGTGGTACTGGTTCTCCCACCACTACCACCACATGGAGATATATCAGTGTAGAATAACGGGTAGTAATATAAACATGAGTTTTTGTTACACAATTTTCAGGAAAATGAAATTCTATCCATTATTCTTACTTCCAGTCAGCGAGGTGAGTAACAGTTCAGAGGAAAGCAAATAAATTACATTTAGGGAAGGTACAGTTCTCTTTAACTTTTTTTCCCGAAAAAAAAAGGGGGGGGGGAAAGATGCCAAAGGGAAAGGAAAAAGATGCTCAACAAGAATATTTCTGAGGCAAAAGATACCACCAGTATAAATACAAATGAGTCATCTAAATTTAGATTTAAATTTCAGGTTAGAGTTCAAAATATAAAAAGATAAAGGATTACTGTTTTGCCCATAATCTTATGGCTACCAGTCTCCTTCTAACCTCTTTCAATTTTAATGTTCTGTCACAAATTTACCCATGCCCTGTGGAATTAATACAAGATTCTTTATCAGTACCACTTTACTAGTTCTATATTTAATTGGATCTTACATAATAATCCGGGCAATAGTTCAATACTCCCCTTCTATAGCTTTCAAACAAAAATTCCAAATTATATGTTTTGCTAAATAAATATATGTCCCAAAGAAGGAAAACATTAGAAATAACAAATTCCCATGACTGCTAGGGGCTTTCAAAGCAAAAAACAATATGATTGTGTATATGAAGCTCTCTGGTATTTGGAATGAGATTGATATCCATATTTATTGTTCACCTGTGTGGAGCACATAGTGTAGTTTACTGAATTGCAGAGGCTCATTGAAATATGGCTTATTGAGCAGCACTATAGCTGAAAAAAAACACCAGTATACCTCAAAAAAAAAATTAAAGAGGACCTGCATGCTATCATTCAAGTCTTAGTAGTTTGCAAAGTTGTTAAGTTTCTTAATGGCTTCCTGACAGTCCCCTGGACCGTGGTTTTAGATTTTTGACCTTGAATATCCAGTTTTAATTTAGAAAACTTTAACCATGTTTTTTAAACCCTATCTCCTCTGCTCCATGGTTATCTGTGGGACTATAACAGATCCATGTGGGTGAAAGTTATAGAACAATTTGCCTCTCAGCCATGGACATTTTGATTTTGGGCATTCAGCCCCCAGGTTTCTCTTGTACCCTGGCAGTGTCCTGTGGTGGGCTCCTGTGATCTGCTTGATGGCCAGTATGTTCCCCTTCGAAATAGCTAGTCAGTCTTCACCACCCTGTGACTTTCCACACTACACCATTTGTTCATGGTCAATGTTATTTTGGTGATTTTGCACCTCCCATCTTCTCATAAGGGTCACTCCTCCTCTGTTTCTACTGCTACCATTGCTGCTCCAGTGGAAGTCTGGGCCCCCCTCTCCTGATCAACTTAATGATTCATTTTTTTTAAGGGCACCAAATGGGATACCCATGCACTCTTCATGTTACAGTGCCACATCCCTACTGAGACAGCTATGGGGTGTCATGTCAATCTCTATCATAGCACTGTTTTTTCCAGTTCCATCCTTGACCTTGGATTAGGACTATGTCTCTGATTGCCTAGGTATATAAACTCAAGACCATTGCTAGGTTTGGTTGTACTATCTCTACATTCACCCTGCACCAATTGTTTCACCTCTTGTACTTATCACTCTTTTTGTCTAGTATGTAAAATTGTCTTCTTCTCATGGCTTCAATTATATAATTAACAATTTAAAATTTATATTTTATCTTAAATGTCTGGGAGTTCATAGCGATAAGATTTCTGAATTATCACTCTATGCCACATTACTGGAACCACAAACCTTTGAGGTTTCCTTGAAATGAAATCTCGAGCATGAGTGTGGAAAGGAAATATATTTAAAAAGACAGGAAATATGTATGGAGCAATCCTGAAAGACACAAGAAGAGGGGCCTGAATTTGGAGCTCTCATCACAAAATACATGATCTATAACCCAAAGCAATAAGTATCAGTAACCTTTCTTGAGTCTGATTATTTTAGCTGAAGGTCATCATCTCCATAATTTACATTACAAACTTTGAAAAACTATGTGATTTGGCCTTTGAACTAGTGTTTTTAAGCTCCTGAGTATACGATGTATGCTCTTGATTGATCTAATTACTGTGGATGGCAACTGGAAGTAACACCATCTGACCTGTACAGGCCTCTCTCCCAGCATGTGCACACAAATATTAAGATATAAGTCCTTCAAACTTTTCTCTATTTAGGTCATAATTCTTATTTACAAGAAAGATTAAACCACTCAATATAACTCAACAAAAAGAAATTTACTTTAAGACTAAGAAGTCTGATGGAAATCCAGCAAAAGCTGAACTTGGAAAGAGGCATCTGGAATGGCAGACTTGTGACTTATCTTAGTTGCTTTCTTTTCCTGGTTGCTCTGTTCAGCAGGTTCATGTATTTCATTATCCTCTGTCTTACTACTGGCTCCCTCATATCCTTAGTGCACAAGTAGCCCCAGAATATTATCCTCAGCCAGAAGTGATATATACTTTCAACTCATGTGTTCAGTACTGATTGCAATAGCATTTTCCTTTGAAATATAAAGTATGCAAAGTATGAATTATTAATGAAAACACATATATGCAGTAAATTAAAGAAAAAATTATCTCCAGTGAGAAACAGGTGATTAAAATCTGATTGAATAAAATACAGTTTACATTTATTGAGATTGATATGTGCCAAGCACTATGCTAAAAATAGGGCAATTAGGTGTTGCTAACTCCATTTTATATATAAGGAAGCCAAAAGTTAGAGACATTAGGTAACTTGCTTAAAGTTATATGACTAGTTAATATAGTACTCTACTAGTCCCCAAATTGTTCAGCTGTAGGCAATCTGACATCAAGGTCCATAGCAATGCAACTAAAGGAAGGCAGTGCTAATCAAGATGTGTATGCTTGTAGCTAAAAGTGTAGAAGAAGCAAAGCCACATGAGAGAAAAAATGATCATTCCTGTTAAATAACTTCTCTGAAGAAAGCAGCTTCTTAAGATTATATGTGCATTCATGTAGATGTTGAGACTACCTCGTAGCGGTAAACTTATTTTGGATATGAAAGCATCAAACCCTCATTTTGATGCTATTTAGCATTCAAGTTCTCCTCTATTTCCAACTGTTCTTATTACATGTATTCAAGAAAACTTCTTATAACTTATCCCATTTAATTTGCTTACAGACAAAATATGCTCTTGTCAGGTGAACAAAGATGATTAATATGCCCAAGACTATTATTTATTTTTATAGTTATGACATTGGCTTCTTGTATTAAACAATAAGGCTGAATTTGCCAGTGGGTGTTCTGAACTGATTCTATGGCACTGGAAACATAAACTTTTGTGGTGAAGCACAGGTTGAGACAGATCGTGGGGAAAATGTGCAAGGTATATGGTTGCTTTTGAAGAACTCCATGGAACACAACTGCAGGTCTTCCATGACCAGAACTCTAGTGTGACAGCCAAATGTAAAGCCTTCCTAAAACATAATGTGTCAGCCTTCATATTGTCTTCTGTGAAGCAGATTTGGGTCACACATAACCTTTTCAAAGAACTATTAAGGAAAAGGTGGCAAGCAGAGAATGGAAGAGCAGAGATCAAAGCAGAGAGCAGTTTTTGAGAGGCATGGCTAGTAAGTGCTACAAAGAAGAAAAAGATATCTTTAAACAATATTTTTAAAAATTCACATTTACCAACCTAGGCAATCTTGTGTATGAACAGCTGTGTGTGTATGTGTGTATAACAGGAAGAGTAGACATTTGGGCTTTCCATAGCCCTATACCTTCTTATGACAATGGGAACTTTCTCTTTGTTGTCTGCAGCAAATTTTTTTCCACTGGCGCTTCATCCTTTAGAGAGCCTGGCCCATCTTCTCTTCTACTTCACTGCTATCCTTAAATTAGACCCCAAATCCTTGAGCAAGATAACCTAGAAATCTTAGATTTTTCCCTCAGAAGTAATTTAAAAATGGAATCATGAATAAAAATAAGTTTAAATAATTTACAGTTGCAAAGAAAGATCTTTTATTACTGCTTCCTTATTTTAGAGATAAAAAAAATAAAAGCCCAGAGAAGTTAAAAGTCTTTCCCAATTAATGTGATTAAAATATTAATATCTCCAATGTGCTTTTAATTATTTCACCCCTTCATATGATTCTCCAACATCCTTCAAATGATATCTGAGTTGTAAGTGTTGTTTGAAGGTAACAGGCACCCAACTCAGAGGCGCTTAAGCATAAATGTAGAATTTATGATTCTAATACCAAACCAAACCAAAGAGGAAAGACAAGTGTGGGGTTAGAATTAGGGATGACTGCAATGGAACTTATTACCAATGAAATTCTTTCCTAACATTTTTTCTGCATGAGGGCTTCATATTTGCCTACTTTTAAACTACCAAAAAGATGGGGAGCAAGAAGGATTATTTGGTTGCAAAAACACCACACCTTCTTCCTAATGGCAAAATAAATAGAGAAGAAACATTTTAACACTCCCAGGGAAAGACTGGGCAACAGTGGTTAGGGGTCCAATTTTTAAATGTTGCTGTGGTCAGGAAGCAAGAATTATAAGAAATCGTCGACTCCCAACTGAATCCTGAAGCAAGAATGGTGGGAGAAGTTCCCCAAAGAGGGAAATGTTTCAGGAACAGGATACTGGAGAACTTGTTTTGAAAATAACAACCAAGTGAAATTGTGTCTACTCAGGTAGGAAAGAATCATTTTATTATATTACATAAGAAAGAGGCGATTCTAGTCATTATCAGAGACAAAAATGATAAGTCATGTGCCTTTCCATATATAAGAAGCATTCCCCACGTTTGTATTACTTTACAGAATTTCCTATGAATGCCTTCATTTTTATATAATTTGTTTAAGGGTAAAAAGAAAGAAAGAAAAGAGAAATCCTTCATTGTTAGAAAATTATGTGAAAGATGAACAGTTCTAACTTGGGAGTTTTCAGCTCTCCCCTATATTTATTGTTCTCTATCTCTCTGTTCACTCAATTAAATGGCTCCTTGTGTGATGGATACATCATCTGAGAAACGAAATTACTCTGAGGGGCTTCCAGTACATTTTACAATTCAAGGGGCTATATCTTGGTAACAACAAAAACCCCCAATGAGTTTTGCATTTCATTAATTAAACCAAAACCAAGCAAAAAAAAAAAAAGTGTATGCATTGAGCGATATGTGATATTTTAAACATTTTTTGGTACTTAAAAGAAAGTCTTCAATTTCTTACCCTTTGTTTTTCCTTCTTAACAGAATATGCATAAACTTAAGATTTATAAGTAAGTTTCTAGAAATTAAGGATACAAAATAAATACAGCATTTCATTGATGCCAACGTGTCAACTGATTATTTAACTGAGTGATCCAAACCTCTACCTTTCAAAGAGGAATGGAGTCATTTAATCCTATATAATCAATAAAATGATAAAACAAAACTTATTGAAAGGTTTTTGAAGATATGAAAGAGAATAAGGAAATAAAAAATAATCTAGGGGTAAAGATAATGAGTTTTAATTAATTTTTGGTCAAATATTATACTGACGTTCATTATTGAGGAAAAAGTTTAGCTAGATGGAGAAAATTCTACTTACAGATCTGAACTAAATGGTTGCCAACTATAATAGTATATGTTACATTTTAATTGCAGGTTTTTGTTTGTCTCCTTTACTAGAGTGTAAACTCTTAAAATAAGGGACTTTTAGTCATCTCTATGACTCTGAAAATATCCACATGGTTGACAGTATCTTGAATTATGACTTGGAGGAAGCAATAATATATGCATCATGGAATCACAAATCCAAGGTCAAACATTATGGGTCTGTGATTAAATTGCTGCAGTCTTCACTGAGCTTTCTTATCCAGTATTAAGTAATTTTTAATATGAAGAGGTTCATTTTAAATTGAAAATCTCCAGACCAGTGAATTGTGTGTTTCCATAGGGTGAGGTAAGTTTGTTCATTTATGTTTTTTATTTTTTAAGATTTATTTATTTTTATTTATTTGTTCCCCCCTTGCTGCTTGTGCTCACTGTGTCCATTTGCTTTGCGTTTTTCTGTGTCAGCTTGTCTCCCCTTGTTGCATCATCTTGCTGCATTATCACTGCCGCTCGGGCCGTCAGCTCACCATGCCATGTGGGCCAGTTTGCCTTCACCAGGAGGCCCATGGGAATCGAACCCAGGGTCTCCCATATAGTAAACGGGAACCCAACTAATTGAGCCACAGCCACTTCCCTCATTTATGTTTTAAAAAGCCAGATTCAAAAAAGGAAAATATTAGGTATTAATTTAGGAAAGGTAATATTGATTAAGAAAGTAATATATTAATGTGTTTTATATTTAATTTTTCTTTGATACATTAAATTATTTCATTGCGCAGTTATGAAGCAATAAGTCACTCTAGAAAGAAAGGCATTGATGAAAAGATATGTATTACAAAATAGGTTCTGCCACTTCTTAATTAGCTAATATATTTATTTGGAATCTTTGTTTTCTTGAGTGTAAGCTTGGGAGGAGAATAATGATTAACTCTACAATGTTGTGTAAATTCAGTGAAATAATATACTCAAAAGTAATTTGTAAACTGAGCAATACAATGCAAATGCTAATTAACCACTATGTAAATAAACATGTTTGTTTTCAAGTATTTGGAATTAATGGATATAAGCTACATCAAATTAATGTACTATACAAAATTAATATACATGACATTTATGGAAAGCACAAATTTTATACATACCCACATTTAAACCTCAGCATAATTGGACATCCCTAGAAAAATGAGATTCAAATTAAGTGTTTTAATGCAGAGAGGAAAAATCTATACACTGGTTTTCATGTATATCCCAAAGGTTTCAGGATGTCTTAGCTAGTGTGAGGTACCATGGACTGTTACTTGTAATATAGGTCCTGCGTGCACATGCAAAGCGACAACGTTGGGAACTCAATGCTTAAAATCCCACATGGAACCTATATAGCTGATTCAATGTAAGTGCAAGTTCTGTGGTGTGATTCATACTCCCAGGGCAAGTGTTGAGTGTAGATCTTCCTGTTTCTTACTAATTAACATCCCTCCAGGTGATTTCCAACTCCTCCCCAGAGAAGCAGGTAAGCATAGGGTGAGGTAAGTTTTGGAGCGTGTGTCAGAATTGAGTCCACGGCAAATGCAGGGCCATCGGCTAATGGGAGATTGTGTTGTGTAACAGAAACATTATGAATTTTTGGAATCAGACAAGTGTAGGTTTCAGTCTTGGCTTACCTATTTACTAGTTGAGTTATCTAGTCAGTTTATCTAATCTTCCAGATCCTCAGTTTATCGACTCAGAAGCAAATGGAGATGTTTTGGAATTTAAACAAGATATAAGGAGATAAATAGCTAAAACCTAATGGACAGGTGCCCTTCCCTTTTGCCTTCAGATCCTTTTTTGGATCCATATTTGAGCCTGATTCCAAGAGAAGCATGTATACTAGTATCTAATGGTGACAGTAGGACAGTATGTTCATCTACCATGTTCACTTAGGCATCTTAAGCATTTAGCAAAATACATAATAGATATTTAATGTACTCAAAGACTGACAATATATAAATGGATGAGTATGTCACTGTAGTTACTTATTTTTTCATTCTGAAAACTTTATATTGGGTTCCATTATACATTTTCTCTATGTAATTTCTTTTGCAAGTTATATAAATTCTTAATTTCTAGAAATATAAAATGGGTTTAATAATCATGGAAAAACAGATGTGGAAATGTTTAAAATCTCTAATTCAAGAAGTAGGTTTTCATTATTACTTGTATTAGTGAATTAGAGATTTGTGTCAGGTTAAAATAATCCTCTTTAAATTAGTAACCTCTTTACTCCTTCATTAATAAATGAAAATTCTATTTCTCTGATTAAGATACAAACATATTGCTAACCTATTATGTTTTGAGCCTGGCACAATGTAACTGTTTACTGAATGTGTAATTGAAAGAGAGCAGGGATGGAGTTCAATACATAACTTGTGTATTCTTTACCATTTCCAGGAATGTTGGTGATTGGCTTAGCTTGCCAGGGATGCTCTGACAGATCCCACAAGTTGTTTGGCTTAAACAACAGGAATATCTTATGTCATTGTTTTGGAGGCTAGAAGTCCAAAATCAAGGTCTCCATAGGCCGTGCTTTCTCTCAGAGTCTATAATGTTCTGGTACTGACTTGCTGCAATCCTTGGAGCTTCCATCTCTGCCTCTGTCACATGGTTTTCTCGCTCTCCTTATGTTTGCTCCTCTGGTTTCTGCTGACTTCTGGCTTCTACTTCTGTGACCAATTTCCTTTGCTGATAATGGCTTCAGCCTTTTTGGATCAAGGCCCACCCCCATTCACTTTGGTCACACTTTAATAAAACCCTTTCAAAGGTCCTACTTACAAGAAGGTTCATACCCGTAGGATCTAACCAGGGGTTAGGGCTCAAATGTGTCTTTTGTGGGGACACGATTAAACCCCTAATGGTGATTTTCTTGAGTGCAGGCCATGAAAATTGATATATCAAAATCTAAAGCTAACACCACTTAATAAAATCAATAACAACTATTTATCTGTCATTACCATTCTTAACTCACAGGTCTTACAAAAACAGAAGGAGGGCTGGATTTGTCCCATGGGCTATAGATTTTTGAACTCTGCTATATAACAAAATAAAAGAAATCTCAGAATCATTGATAATTAAACATATGGTAAGGCATAAAAAATCTAATGGAACCCCCTCATGTTAGCTGTAAGGAAAGTGATGAAATAACTTGCCTAAATTTTTATATTCTTTACAACAAATTTTTAACCTATAAAGCAAAAATGGTAAGACAATGTAGGACTTAATAAAATGTGAGGAACTTGAACCAGTTATATTTTCTTGCTAGTACAGAGAAAAATAGAGAATTCAGCATTGGTTAAAAGGAGGAAAATCAATACATCTCTAGGCAACATTCATTCAACAGTTATTTATTGATCCTCTATCATGGGCCACGGATATTTCAAGGAGCTGGTGTATCAAGGCACACATCATAGAGTATGAGTCACCAAACTCAGCTAGCAAATTCAAATAAAAAATTACTTAAACACTTTTATTTGTGTTCAGATAACCGATACTTAAATATTAATTCAGGAGAAACATATTTGATAATAAAGCTGATCTGAAGATATATTCCTTAGGAACAAACATCTGTCTAAGATAGTTCTTGCACAAGGTATTGCATTCACTATTCACAGAATCAGTTTCTCTTATAATGGGAAGGATAGTGACAAGTAATACTCAAAAGTTAGGCCATCAATAGACATGATACTTCTGCAGTACCCAGAAGAGAATGCTAAGGTAATAGTCCTTTTAATGGGAATTAGCTCATTAGCGATGTCTAATGGAAAGGAAGAGGTAAGCTGATATTTATCTTTAAGCTTTCGTCCCTGGTAAGTGTATGGTGCTAAAGAAAATATCTAAATTTTTATCCAACATAGTACAGTGTACAAGATTAAATTCTAAATAATTGTTGCTGGATGATAGTGATGGGATTAATGCAATAATCCTTTAAATCTGTGAACATTGTCATTCTTTTGTCAAGAAACAAATGATTCTCCAATTCAGCAGTATAAATATCCCTGTAAAAAATGTCTATGTTACCAGGAAGAATTCTTACCTTAAAAAAGAGCAGAATAAAATTTGTGAAAAGAAGAATATTCTTCTGGTGGACAGTTTCTTAGTAGAAAAGAAAAGGTATTTCTTCTTACGTGAAGTGGTGCCGAAATGAGGTAACAGAGAATTCTTGTCTTCTGGGGCTTATTAAGAGTAGATAAGTTCTATGCTTAGCTAAATAGTGTTATGTTCAAAAAGCTAGTTGTCAAAAACATATTGCATTTTCAGAAAGAAAAATCAGATTTTTTCTAGTCATATCAGTCCAGAAATTCATTGCTTGCCTAGACAAAATGGAGTCATATTATCTATTATCTATTTAGGCACCTATAACTTATATCAAGTAGAATGGTCTAAACAAATTTAAGCACATGTAGGTATGTCACCATAATAATCTCTTGATGAACTAAATGCTATCTTCCCATGCCTGGCACCAGAGTAGCACAACTTCTGGAAACCCAAGAGCCCCTCTTCCTTGGTGAGTATCCTTGGGGTAGTTAATATGGTCTCCAGGATGACCAAGGGAGTCTTTTTTGTTGCTACTAAATGATCTCTGTTTTCCATGTGTCTTTGTCGTCCTTAGGCTCACGGTGACGCATCCCAAGTCATCCATATGGATATCATCAACATGGTGGTGGGAGCTGTTTCTGAAAACTGAATTCACTCCTATAAACTTCTCCAACATCTTCACACTCTTAGACAAAACTAACTGTGCTAGATATTCTGGTGGACCTCAGAGTCAAGGGATCTGAGTAGTGGTTAGTTTCATTCTTCAGCTAACTGAGCTTCTCTACACAATACTCTCCTGGCTTGTGAGAGTCCAATTCTTAACCTCAACAAAATTAAGAATTTCTTCACATGACACATTCTTTGTGGGCAGGGGATTGACCTGACCAGATACCAGTCCCCCTATACTGGTCTATTTTACTTACTGAGAAACTTTGTGAGATTTCATTTGAGTAAAGGATTGCATGGTTTAAAAAAAAAAAAAGAGAGAGAATTTTGTCTTGGAACTTGCTATTTATTCCTTTGATAGCCATCCTGAGGGAACACTATTAAATTCAGGTCATATGAAAAGCACAAAAATTGGTTAAATTTATACAAAAAAAAAGTCTTTGGGCAGCTAAGGTTGGAGTAACTCATATTTGGAAGGAAGATAACACACATCCTCTTTTGAGGAAATCTGAAAATAGGGAGAGGTTTTGACATGGAAACAAAGAGCTATGAAGGTAATCATGATCTTTATATTAAAGATGTCAGTAAGGTCACATATATATATTTACATTACTGCAATTCAAATAATTGGTATGAAGGTCTGAGTGGCAGAGCAGCAGTAATGAGACGATAAGCCCAATCTGAGTATGTTCCTTTGCTTGATAAATGTGTTCATCCCTAAGAAATGCAAAGAAGGTGAGAAGTCAATGAATTGAGAGTAGACTGAATATTATTTTTTATTTATGTAAATAGTGATATTTAGGATATAAAAATGCATATTTCCATCAAGCATTGTACATTTTTGTTTATTACCTACTCTTCAGTTCCAGACCTTCATGCTCAAAGTATATGTTTTCCAAAGTTTATATGCAACACTGATTTCTCCATTTAATACAATATCCATAGTCATATTCATCATCATCACAAAATGTTTTACATATTCCTTTCACTTTTTGGCATCTCTCAAATCTATACTTTGGTGAGGAGAAGGTACTTCTGGCTGCAAGCAAACAAACAAACAAACAAACAAACAAAACACTGAAAGTCATCAATCCATTATTCATTCAGGGGTCTTCTTACTAAAGGGAAACAAAATCTATTCTAGTCATGATGAGATCACATGTGAGGAATATGGAGACTCTCGGATGTCCAGTTGTTTTATGTAACAGTTTATCAGTAGGTTCAGGAAGCGACCAACTTAAAAACATTTTGCCTGCACAAAATGTTCATGACCTTATCTTACAATACACATTGGTAATAAACTCTTTGGCATGTTCTCAGGGGCTTGTGCTGTCCTATTTTTCTTTCTTAATTCATTAAGACCAGATTTACTCTACCATGCTTTTAATATGACATACATAGCTTTTCAAAAAACCTACAATTTTTATTTTCATGTTTTCTCAGGTTTTTAAACCTACTCTTATTGCATTTTCACAGTATTTCTTATCCAATGCTGTCTTCTCCATTCCAGAACTTAGTCTTAATTGAAACAATTGAACAAATGGATCTGTCCCTTTTGCCAACTTACAACACTTAAATAAATGAAAAACATAGCACAATTTAGTACTTAATTATATATTATTTTTAAATTTGGGTACTTTACTTTTACTCTTGTAGCCAAAATATAAACCCTTATATGATAGATATGATTTCTATTGGTCTTTTATTTTTTAACCTACCAATCATAGCTTATTTATGAGAACATAGTAGGCATGAAAATACTTAGTGATAGAGACATTAAATTAGAAAAGTACACCCTTTAGATATGTATAAATAAATACAGTTTGGTTATATGCTAAGTATAAGCCCTGTATTAGTCTTCTAATTTCTTGTGAATCATCCAAAGAAGGATGCTCTTAGATTCCAAACTCACACCTTGTTTTATACATTAAACTGCAGTAAATGGAGGCAAATACTTTTGTTTGTTACTTTAGGGTTTATTGTTTTCATTGTTTTCAATTTATTGCATCCAGTGCCATACAATAGAAAAGAGACTTTGGAGACAGACATATTTTTTTCTCTTCAAATTTTACCATACCATTTACTTATCATGGGCAAGTCCTTCGACCTATCTTCATGAGAGAATATAATGAACATACCCATCACAAATATATTTTGAATACTAGACTGTATATGTTTATGTTTGGAAAAGTAAACCAAAATAATTTCATTAAAATTTGGAAAAGGAATTGAGTTTAATTTAGACTAAAATGACATAATATCAGCTGTTATAATCCAATCGTCAGCAAAGAACCTAATTGAAATTTACAAAGGTATTTCATTTTGACCCAATATGACATTTATGTAAGTATATAGTATTCTCCAGACATTAGGTTAAGAACTGAACAGAAACTAGAGAAGACTAATAAATGTACTAACCTTATATTCATTAATGAAGACAGTACAAAAGAGAAGGACATTAATATGGAAGAGTCTTTCAGGAGGAGGACAATTAGGAAGCCAAAGAAACTAACAAAAGATGGTGAGGTCATAAGCTAAGTTCCTGGAAATAATCATGGAAAGGAAAATAGAGTGAGAAGATGGAACAGGCAAGACTTAGTACCAGTTCTTGGGGATTAAGAATAGCATAGAAAATATATTTTTTAGGGTTCACTGTTGAGAAATAGGGTAGAAGTTTGTGCTTAAAGTAGAAGGAAGTTCTGATAGTTGAATAAAGATAATCATGAGACTGTTATAAGATAGTTTATAGTAGTTATGAGGAATTTTTATGGACAAGTTTAATAATCAGTTGGAAATAATCAAAGATGTTTTAATAATAAGCACACACACATACTTACATAATCCCCACATATTGTCAAATATACACTTCTTAGTCTGTGCAAACAATCCCATAAATAAATATTAAAATTTCCTTTAATCATTTAAAAAAATTCCTTCTTTGTGCAGAATATTGTGCTAAATGAAATAGGCTGTGTCCACTATGAAATGTATTACCTTTATTTTAAGATAACACCAAAAGGACACATGACTGAGACAGCTTGTGTACATGGAAACGTGATAATTTATATGACATTGGGTAGAAAATACTACCTGGGGAAGCTTTAATAGTAATAGAAAAGAGTAATATTATCTCATTTTAGCTTATTCTTTATTCAGGTGGTTACCATTCCCAGTGTGAAAGCTGATTTCTTTACTGCAATCCAGTGGGTTTAACTTGTTAAAGGAGGTAAGGAGGGAGAAAAGAAAATCTAGCTGAACAATTAAACTCTGGGGTTTGAGGGCAGGGTGGCTGTTTGCGTAAACAGGCAAAGAATTCCTTCCCATTGTAATAAAAAGAGGCAAGCAGCCAGTCTTTGTTGATGAAATAGGAGGAAATAGCTTTAAAGCCATAAACATGTTTGAGCAAATGCATAGAAAAAGAGGAAAATTTTACAACTAGAAAGAACCTTCCTATTGTTTTTCATTGGAGAAGAACAACCCTGCCACTGGAAAGAGATTGTCATGGCCTAAGACAAATGATCAAGTATGTGTAAGAGCAGAGAAGTTTCTTAGTTATTCCTGCAAAAGAGGTTTTACCAAGTAAAGAATGAGGAGGAAATGGACATAAATATTGAACCATCACTGTGTTTCTTTATAGTTAATTTTATATAAGTATGTTGACATAAATGCATAGCCTAAAATATAGTTATTAGTAGAACAATTGTTGACAGTATTTTAACACATTTTTAGGTCATCTTCATTAAATTCCATGTTAAAGAACCTATCCAGATATTGTTATACATAGGTACTTGGGCTGTGTAAACCCCAGATCTACATTATTGATAAGTTGAGTTTGTGGGGTCTCAAGTAGGCAAACTTAGTTAAACATTGTCTCTTTCAGAAAATTGCTTTAAACATGGCTTATTCTTTTATATTACACACAAATGCACTGAGTATAAGTTTATAACCATGTGAAGTCCAACATCCTATGAAGATATACTGCATACAGCAAAAAACACAAAATGTCCTATACCATTTCATTCTATGGAGATGAGAGTACTTACTAGTTTGAGATTTTGTACTATAAATATTAAAAATTTTCTCTAATAATAGATTAACATTTTCAGAAAGTTTTATTTCATTCCTTTGTTATGTTAATTTAGCATTTATTAAGTGTTCCAGGCATTTAGAGAAACAGAAATTAATGAGATTGGTTACAACCCTCAAGGGATTCAGTTTATATTAAGATGTACAAATCCAACAGAAGAAAATATGGTAAATGCCAAAATAATATTAGAAAAATATATAATCTATGGGAGTAGTCGTTTCCTCCTCTGTGCTTATTTTAACTGTGAGATTTCTGTATTTTTATATTGATTGATTTTTTTTTACTTAACACATACTTCAGATCAATTTCTATGTACCATGCATCTCTCTCACCCAGTAATACTTCTGCATGTTTTAGGCATCCCTAGAAAAATGAGGCCCAAGATAACTAATTTTGATAAAAAGTGAGAAATGGAAACACTGGTTTGGGTTTCTATCAGGGAATCTATTTCAGGAGGATTTCTGGGAATCTAGAGTGAAGCACCATAAATACAGAGAAGATGCACCATGGACAGCAACCTATTTGAGACCCAAGGGTTAAAAACTCGGTGTCCCCATACAGCCTACTCAATGTTAGTTTTCCCAAAGTCTGTTGGGTTCTTCATCCTCCTAAAAGAAAAGTGTGGTCTACATCTCCCTATTTTTAGCAAATAACTTCCCTGCAAGTAACTTCCCCCATCTCACCATGCTGCTGGCAGATAGAGGCAAATGTTGCAAATAGGAGAAAGAAGGTTTTGTAGGCTGTCTGCTCTTGCTGGTTCTGAAGTTAAGACGAAGGTGGAAACAAGTCCATGGGACAACTGGAAGTTTGTACAATATGGTAGATAGAGTTAGGCAGTACTAAGTTTCAATCCTGGATGTTCTATTTATTAGCTGTGCAGCACTGGACAAATGATTTGACCCAATGTGTGTTTGTGAATTTGTAAAGGTATAAAATTCTGTGAAACTTTAAAAGGTATAATCAGTTACAATATGAAATCTTCTCTGATAATGTCAAACAATTAATCAGGCCTTCAAAAAACACTTCAAGGGAAGCAGATGTGGCTCAAGCGATTGGGCTACCACATGGGAGGCTCATGGTTCAGTTCCCAGTGCCTCCTAAAGAGGACAGTGAGCAGGTGCGATGGGCAGGCGTGGCAAGCAGACACAACAAGATGATGCAACAAGAAACACAAGAAGAAAACATAATGAAAGGCACAACAAAGCAGGGAACAGAGGTGGCTTAAGTGATTAGACACCTCCCTCCCACATAGGAAGTCCCGGGTTCGGTTCCTGGTGCCTCCTAAAGAAACAAAGAAGAAGAACGGACACTGCATGTGCAAACAATGAGGGGGTGGGGAAAGATAATTTTTTTTTTAAATCTTAAAAAAAAAAAAACAACTTCAAAATTCACACTCAAACCTGACCCCAGGTAAAGCATCGTTACTAGTGTCAATGTCCTGCTATAGTGAAAGCACAAACTGTTAACCCTAAAGCTACATTAGTCTAGGCCCACTGTCTACCTTGTTAACTGATTTATTTTCACATGTAGTTAAATGCTTGAAACACAAATAACATGCACAATGAATGTGTGAAATAACTGTCAAGTTGACTGACTGAATATGTTAACATATATAGTAACCTAACTGGTGTTGTATACCAAAAATCTTTTTGGGCTTTATTACAATCTTTCCATAAACTGAGCAAATAATTTAAACCCTAAATTAGTTTCTTTGACTGTAAAATGTGTTTAATAATAATCACCTACTTCAGAAGGTAGTGTGGCAATCAAATGAGATAAAGGATGTGGAAATATTTTGTAGCCCATAATTAGTAAAGTTTTCATGAGTTATTCATATGGGTGATTATAGATTTGTGGCAGGTTAAAATAACACTTTATTAACTCATCAAATTCTCCCACTTTCACTATTAAATGAAGCATTTGGTCTCTCACTTGATTCATACAATATATATTTAGTAAGCAACTATTATGTGCACTCTGCTGGGTTCAGTCACAAAAATTAGAATAAAGTCCTCCTTCCCCAAGAAATAATTAATGTTTGATGAAAGATGATGACATGGAAATGGAAAAAATATGATATCTCATTAAAGACAATTCTGGGATATAAATAAAATGTCCTTGCATAATTGCTTCCTCAAGGAGGTGGCTTTCGATTTGGTCTTGAAAAGTCACTAACATATTTTCAAGGAATTCATAGGAAGGCATTCCAAGCAAAAGGAAATGGCCTGAACATAGATAGGGTATATTGAAAGAATTTGGGATATATTCAAAATTGCCTAACTTTTTAGCATTACTGAAGTTATATGGACATGGAGTAAAGTCATGAAAGGAAATATAGGAAAGGGAAATTGGGCACAGGTGACAAAAGGCCTTACAACGCTAAGGACTTTGAATGTTAGTCATGACTAGACTGGCGAAACTAAAGAGACTTTTAAGCTCCATTTTATCTTGATAGAGGAAATAGAGAAAATTGTGTAGCAAGGAGGCTATATGGAAGTTTTTGCAACAATCTAAATAAGAAATAACAAGAAAGAGAATTAAGGTGATGGGACTTGAAAACAAAGAGGATAAGGAGAATTTGGAAGACATTCCTGAATTAGAAGCTGTCCAATTTAGTAAGTTTGAGCTTTAGGGGAAGGGAAGTGAGATGATGCCAAGTGTTTTAGCCTTTAAGGCTTTGTGGTTGATAATTTGTTTCACAACTAGTAAAACAAAGACTAAAAGGAAAAGACTTTAAACTTTGTGAGGAAGATGAGTTACATTTTTTAGCACAGTGATATTAAAGAATTTGGGGGGCAGCTAGGTAAATAAGTTCCATAAGAAATACAGCTTTGTCGTTTGGGAGGAGGTTGAGAAAAATGTCTGGTGGTAACAGAAGTCACAAGGGTGA
The DNA here is from genome assembly GCA_029593785.1 of Cabassous unicinctus. Classification (NCBI taxonomy): domain Eukaryota; kingdom Metazoa; phylum Chordata; class Mammalia; order Cingulata; family Chlamyphoridae; genus Cabassous; species Cabassous unicinctus. The sequence continues at coordinate 188,625 of JAQZBX010000024.1, forward strand.
ACAAGATAATCTAGGGAAAGAATACAAAACAAAAAGAAAAAAGGATTCAAGAATATAACACTGGAGGCCACTGGCATTTACGAGACCATCAAAAACAGAGAAGTCAATTGATAATTGTCAAAATAGTGGTCAATTCTCACAAGTGTTCGGAAGTCCATCAAGACAAGAATGAAAATAGGCCTTTAGGTTACTTTTAGGAAACATTTATAACATTAGCAAGAGCTATTTCAGTGAATTCATGTGGGTGAATGTATGGGGAAGAGTGGAAAGAATTAATGAAAGTGGAAACTGTAGATCTAGGATACATTTAAAGTTTAAAGATGAACAGAAGATGACAGATTAGAAGGTAGATTGAAGAAAATAAAATCTAAGGAAAAATTAATTTTATGATGAGAGAGACTTGAGAATATTTGTATTTCCTAAGTATAACCATATGAAACGGCTGAAATTTTGCATCTTTTGACCCACAAAAATGGCAAAGTCACATGGGTCAATTTATAAGAAGAAAAGAAATTAACAACAAGGGAGGGAAGGAAGATGAAGGAAGGAAATAGGAGTGTTGTAAAGAATATCAATAGTCTATTAATCTCCTGCTCTCCTTGAAGACTTTCACAAATTATATTCTCTCTCTCCTCCCAAATCCAAAACCTCCTTCTCCATCTTCACTCTCAACTAATGATCTTGCTTCCTTCTTCAGTGATCAAATTGAAAAGTCACGAAACTTACCACAGATTTTCACTGTCGTATTAACACTCCTGTCAGCATCTACATCTGTCTATTTTGCCCTTCCTCCTATAACTGAAGGCATCTTCATGCTGTGATGAAAAGCTAATCCCTCAATTTGTGCATTAGAGGTCAACCTCTCTTCCCAGCTCAAAGGATTATTATAGCCACTCTTGTTTTCTTTTTCCACACATCCACTTGTAAAAACTATTAGACATCTCAAACCTCTCATGTCACAAACTGAGCTAATCTTCCAACCCACACTTGTTCCACATGCTATCTCTACTTCAATCAATGGTACAACGTGATCTTTCTAACTGTTCAGGTCAAAAATCTTAGAGCTGTCTTTGACTCTTCTCTTTGTCTTACGGCCCATATTCAATCTCTCATAAATCTGGCTGGCTCTACCTTTATCCAGAGTCCTCCTACTATTCTCATTGCTTTAATTGTTACCTCCCTGGACTGAGCTACCATAAATTATCAACTATATCATTTCAATAGTCTCCTAGTTCATGAAAGCACTTCAGAGAGATCTTTATAAAACCACAATCAATCAGGTCTCTCCTCTGCTTAAAACTCTCAGATTTCTCTCAAAATAAAAGGTAAGATTGTTTCTAGCATCTAAAAAGCCTTGGGTAATCTGTTGACACATTTCCTCTCTGACCTCTTCTCCTAGAATTCTCTCTCCATGGATCACTCTTCTCCAGCCACCTTGGCCACCCTGGAATTCCTCACAAATCTCAGTATGCTTTGACCTTAGGGACTTTGCACTTGCTATAGCTGTCGTTATTATTCTTGCCCTAGATATCTGCAGGACCACTTCTTTGCCTCTTTCAACTCTTTGCTCAGATGTTACCCTCTTAATAAGGGCCTTCAGAAAATTTATATTTAAAATCACTCTAGCATACCAGCATTTTTGGGCCCTATAAACCCATTTGATTGCTTTTCTGCCCCCCACAGAAATGCTAAGAAGCAGAGTCCAGGAGGGGCTGGAGCTGCACAATAAAGCACAAATGATCTTTGTGGGGAAAACAATTTTAAGATATGTAAAAATAATATTTTGCTTATTTTAGGATATGTAAAGACAGGAAATATTATCTGTTTTGTTTATTGATGTGCTCAAAATTCATCATACTCTGACATATAGTAGGTGCTCAGTTAATATTAGCTGAATGGTAAATAAATGAGGGAGAGGGTATTGAATGCAATGTCTAATTTATGCATTGTCAATATTTTAAATTGATGTTGTTCTCCTTGGGAGCAGGTACCATATTTTATTTTTAAACTTCTATCAAATTAGGTAGTACTGACAGCTCAGTCTGTGATCAATGAATATCAGTTCCCTAAAATAGGAACTGTCATCTCTTTAAACCTCCAAATCCAAAAACCATGACACATGCCTGGAAAGAAGTAATCCATTAATATAATGTTTCCTAAATAAATAAATTCTAATTGGAATTGGATTTTGTTCTTGCTCAAGGTCATTGAGATGAAATAAATCCTGAAATATGTTGGGTATAAATGCCTGGTATTCGGTACAGTTCTAATTCTTCTCCTTCTTATCCTGTGCTGGAATTTGTTGCTATTACACCTCAATGCCTCTTTTAATATAAAGCTTTTTAATTGATTCATGTGTATATTGAACTACAAATAACAACAAAAATATCCAAGACATGGTGTTCTCTATTCCATCAGGTTCACTGCTAATTGAGACCTACCAAAAACTAAAAGTGAAGGGAAATATATAGTGTCACAGAAATTTAGATTCTGGATTAAGGGAGGGCAAAAATAAAAAATTTTGAGTTTTTTAGTGCTAACTAGGTTAACTTAACATTTTCTTTC
>JAQZBX010000025.1:0-71019 GCA_029593785.1 Cabassous unicinctus
AGGGCCCGCCCCAGGGTCAGGATATGCCTTGGGGCAGAGGGCATCCATCCAGCCTCCTGCTGAACCTCCGCCACCCATAGCTACTCCATGTGGCAAGCGTCTCCTGAGCAACCCCCCTTGCCGGGTTGTTTCCGGGTGCAATCCAGGCCCTGGCTGGACACTGGCTAGGAAAGGAGGCAAAGTCCTCCTCTGCCGCCCTGGCAGCTTTTATTTTCCCGCTGGCAGCAGGGGAAGGAGAACGGGGTTTCTGTTCCGGTCAGTCCGTCCCCAGGATCCTCTTGAGGGCGTTGGGAGCCAGCTGTGCTGGTGGCAACAGAAGTGGCAGCCCCTGCCCCTGGGTCACACCTGAGGAAGGCGGCACTCCTGGAAGCAATGGCATCCAGCCATGGCCCCACCCCGAGCCTTCGAGCCTCCCTGGCCGTGGCAGGGAGCACCCCCAGGCTGGCCAGGTGTGCAGAGCTCAGGGCGCCCCCCCAGCTGCCCACAGGGGCTTGGTAAGCACCTGAGCTCCTGTCCTGAGCCTCCGTCTGCTGAAGCAGCTCTGGCTTACAGAGAAGCCTGCACCTGGCAGGCAGGTGAAAGGAGGGACGGTCACACACGCTCAGGCCTCCTGAGCTTGTTCGCTCAGGGCCAGGAGTGTCGGTCACTGCCCACAGGAGCTCCCTGGGTGGCTTCTCTTAGCCTTCCCAGAGATGCCCACCGGGCCAGCTCCTGCCAATTCCTGCCACCGGCCCTCGCCCACACACTCGTCCGGCTAAAAGGAGGCACCCGTGTCGTCTCCCGCATCCCTGAGCCTGGACGTTGAGGATGCCGCGGAAGGCATTGTGGGGCCCCTGTCACAATCACTTCTCCAGTCTCCACCACTTCCCCCAAGAAATTCCACAATCTCCTTTAAATGTTAAAGGGCGAAGTGATGTTCCACAAAGAAACGACACACATAAGCACAGTTTCAATATAAGGAAAGAGGTGGCCAGAGATGTGAGCAGACTGCAAAAGCCGAAGAGGCATTTTATTTCCTGAACCGCATCAGAATCGCCCAGGCTCTACTTCACTTTGATTAACTTTTCCAGGACAAGTATATGGAAATAGCCCACCGCAGGTCCTGCTTAGCCTATTCATTTTTCTGTAGCGACTGCGGCACTGGTTCCACCAGGGCAGATTCGTAATTACAACTCCTCAGGTGGCAGCCTCTGCTGCGGCTGCCAGCGCGTTTATCAGCAACTCCGCGCGATTTATTTCAAGTCCCGTTTGTTCCTGGCCGCAGTTTTTATCTGGAACGAACGCCTGACTGTTCATTTTGGTGGGGAAACTCAATACAAAATTAATTACTGAAAAGAAAGAACACAAAATGAGGAAGCCTGGCGACTCTCCAGGCCATTTCTCTCCAAAACACATTTCATGGCAACTGGAACCAAACAAGGGAGACGCGGTGACATTCAGAGCCTTTTAACAGCGGAGGGAGGGGGTGAGAGGGACCCAGAGATTCGCCGCCTCTTGCCAATTCTCGTTAGAGACCGACACACAGGAAGAGGAAGGGTGAGAAGATGTAACTGGCTGCTTTTCACAGCCTCATCATTAAGGCGCTGGAATATATATATATTTTTTTGGTCTGTTTGTTCATTCTCTCTTCACACTCTCGGAGCTGCAGGGGCAGAGAAATCTAGCTGTTAGTTTTCAATATAATTGGACTTGGTTGCAATGTGTGTAATATCCTCATCCCTGATGCTGGAGGTTTATCTCGAGCCTACCACTGCTCTGGCAGAGAGATTGGAAGCTGCGTAAATATATTTTCTCCCCAGGGAAGCAGTGTACTTTTGAAGAGCTTGATAACAGATACAAAACACTGGACAATCTAGGAATGAGCATGGCCAAGGATTGGTGCTTCCTTCCTTCCGCTTTCTCTGGATAATGGGGCCGTTTTAAAAAACGCTGGCTGGTCCACATTGCTAAAATGGTGGTCTTAAGCCACGTTCTTCATCACTATGAGCAATTATATCACCAAAATGGGTTCAGCTGTTGCATATGTTTATTATAATAAAAGCAGAACAGCGGAAATATCAACACTTAGAAACGCTTTCTGTATTTTCCATGCCATGAATGGGTGTCTTCTGTGCCCAAGAGGCATCCTGCCCCCAGGTAAACAACAGGCCACAGAAACGCGGTGTGTGCGGGCACTGCGGGGGGACGTTGCAGAGGGGAGCCGTGCAGACATCCCCCCCGAGGACTGAGGGGCAGCCGCATCAGAAAGACTGTTCTGGACTCTCAGTACTAGCAAATCCATCACTCTTCAGGAGGGTGCCTGGCCGCGCATCCGTCACGGCTCGCCCACTGCCTAGTGAAGAAGAGGCGCTCAAACTATATGTGTTAAAGGAATAAAATAATCAATAATCTGAAACCCTGACTTAATGCTGACTTAATGTTTCACTGTCACCCTTGAGTCTGATTCGACTAAACATGAAGAAAGCCCATTTGATGGAGCAAGTAGCTCCATCTTCTGAGCCTCAGTTTCCTTCTCTGTGAAATGGGGGTGGCAGTGTCCCAAACACTATCACTTTGGGATCCTTCTCTTATTGCCAAGGACGTGAAGTCCCCAGAGTAACCCAGACAAGTCGTCGGTGAAGCCACTCAGCAGGAACTCAGGCTCAAACCCCGATGGCAGTCAAGTCGGGACTGTGGGTGCAGTTACCTGGACTCCCAAAACAGCTCCTGGTGTTGCCTCTCCACCTCAAGGTTTGGGGAGCCAAGGCTTCCATCTTCCTTTTGGCTAGCTTTTCATACGGGATGAGACTCCAAGTCCCTAGAGGTTCTTTGCCTATAGCCAGGGAAGCTATCCGGTGCTAACAGCAACGCCCCGAAGCTGCAAGCCAGTGTTTTCCAAAGTGGAGGCTGAATCCACCAGGATTCAAAAAGATTTCAGGAAGTAAATCAGACATTTCTAAAAGTGGTTATATATTTATTTTGACGTGCATTAGAAAAAGATAACTAGGGTATGAAAATTTTATCAGGAATTTATGTTTAAAAAATGAGGTCATTTAAAAATTTTTTAAATACAAAATATTTTTAATAACTTTAATTCAAATTCAAAAAATAAAAGGACAGAAAAAGGCAGCTCAACAAGTTTTGGAAACATTGCTCCTACTTTTATCTCCTCTAATTCCAACTACTAACTCGGTTGTTCCTCTAGTGTTCAGAAAGAAACGGAGATGAACACAGATGAGTTAAAGGACATAGTCAAGGTCTCCTTATTAATGAAAAAAGTGCTTAATTGTAAAAATACAATATTAAAAACAATGGTTTCATGTATACGTACTTTCAAAAAATTATATATTAAATAAATGCTATCTAGGTGATAAATGGAAATGGCAAGCATCATGAGTGGTGAACCCAGACGACAGAAGTTCGGGAATTGCTGAGCTAAGCTTACAGAAGAAAGAGTCTATTAGTATTAGTATTTGGGGAGAGGGGTGGACAGTCAACTACTCTGCCTTAGTGAGATGACTCTGGCATTCCTACTAAAGGTGAATAAAAAGGGAAATGGATTATGAGGAATTCCTACAAAACTGCCCTGAACATTTTAATATCAGTCCTCTAAAACTTAGGACATGTGACCTCCCACCCCAAGCATACGTGAGGATTAAATGAGAGAATTGCTGTCAAGCTTTTCACAGTTCCTGGCACTTGGTTACACATTTCACAAACGAGAGCCATGATGACGTGATGATGATGACGTGGTAGTTGCTGAGTCTGTTATTATCTGGACTCTTACTTCTCACCCCTAACCCTAAAGTCCCCCAGCCCCAAGAGCGGGCAGTTTGGCATGAATTACGAGGTCCTCTTCTCGTGTTTCCACGCATCTGACTTAGTGAGAAAGGAGCCACCAGAGGGTTAGAAATAGGGTGGTCTGACCGCATCTGCATTGTCACGGGCTCACTCTGTCTCCTGTGAGACAGGTAGGAAGGCAGGGGCAGGTAGGCCAGGTAGAAGCCCATGAAACTATCCAGGTGGGAGCCATGTATTGGTAGAAATCACGTCGGTTGGATTCTTAATATATTTTGAAGGTAGAGGAAAGACAAACTGATGGATTGAATGTGAGGTGTAAGGGAAGGAGGAGTTCAGGCTGACCTCAGTTTTTGGTTGGAGTACCTGAAAGACTACTATTTAATTTACTAAGAAGGGAAACACTTCAGGAAAGAAAGGTTTTGGGGTGGGAGTTTAGCCCCAGACAGGTCAAGTTTGAGATGGTTTCTAGGCAGCCACATGAAGATGGAGATAATATTTACATCCTGAGAAATGATGATATCATCAGTAAGTGAGTGTAGAGAAGACGTCCAAAGACAAAGCACCAAGATTTCTAATAGGTCAGGACAGGAGAGACGAGAAGGGTCTAATGACACAAGAAGTATTATCATAGGAGGATTAGCCACTGAGTTAGACAAAAAATTAAGAGAGAATCATGTCCCCCCAAGCCAAGGTGAGATGGTAATATGTTACATCAAATGCTACTGAGAATAGACCACTAGATTAGCGATGATGACACATACCAAAGTGGAGGGGTGGGCATGAAAGCCTGATGATAGCGGTAACTGAGAAATTGGGAAGAGAGAAAATGGAGGAAATGGATAATGAAATCACTTTCCAGGACTTTTATCATGAAAGAGGGAAGCAGGACAACGGCTTTAGGATAAGTGGGATTGAGGGAGGTTTTTCATTGTTTTTACTTGTGTGTTTGCGATGAGAGATGTTTCAGCATATTTGTAAGGATGGAAAATGCAATGCTGAAGAATATGCACAGGAAAAAAAAAAACGTCTGGAGGGTTGTGTCTGAGAAAGCAAGAAGGGTCGACCTTGGTGCACTCATGAAGGGGTGGCCTCAGACAGCTGCGTGGCAGGGGGAAGGCGGGCTTGGGGCCCAGGTGAGTTGGCGGGTTCATGCGGTGGCTGGGTATGTGGCAGTTCTCGGAGTGTTTCTCTTTCTCAGGGCAACAGGAAACGAGGTCAGGAGGTGGAAATGAGCACAGTGGAGGAGGTGTTGGCAGTTCGAGAAGAGGAAAAGGTGTGAAGTAGTTACCCTGGAGAGTGCAGCAGTGGATGGGCTAGGGGAAAACTATAGGATCGACTGAGAGAACTAAAGGCCCGTTTGTGGTCATGCATTTAAAACCAACCCAGAATACAGGTCATTATACATTTTGTCAAAATGTATAAAATCGTGCAGTGCAAAGTGTAAACTATAATGCAGACTATAGACCATGGTTAGTAGCAGTGCTTCAATATGTGCTCATCAATTGTAACAAACGTACCACACTATGAAAGATGTTGTTAATGGGGAAAGTGTGGGTGGGGCATATGGGAATATATATATATATATATATATAGTTACCAGGGATTGAACCCGAGACCTTGTACATGGGAAGCAGGCGCTCAAACCACTGAGCTACACCCGCTCCCCATCCCCTATATTTTTGATATAACATTTATGTAATCTAAAACTTCCTTAAAAATAAAAATTAAAAATTAAAAACACCAACCCAGAGCATTGGTTGAGTGGTAATTGTGTTTGTTTTTAAGACACATCTATCTGCTTGGGCACAGTAAGAAGTAAGTGGTGGGTTGGCTTTTGCCTGGTTGGAGCTTGGCCAGGTTAATGCAGCCAAGAGACAGAAAGGCATCTGAGAATGTGTTCAAGAGTCACTCCCTCGGCATGGGGCTCACAGAGGGAGTGCATGTTCCAGAGAAGCAATTCTCAACCTTGGCCACCGGACAAAATCTTACCGGGAGTGTTAAATACTTGTGATTGGGTCTCATCCCCATAGATGCTGGTAGAATAGGCTTGGGGCACAGCCTGCACATTGGAAGATTTTAAAGCTCCCAGGGTTGAGGACCATTAGTTTAGCCTATGGCAGTGGCTGAGGCAGGGAGAAATACAAGCTCTTCGAGGAGAAGATGTCAAGGAACCAAGGGCTTGGGATGCCTCAGGACCATTTAAATGGATGCAGAAATTACCTAGACTAGAACGGGAGTTGCATGGAAAGAGTGCAGAGGGCCGGGTGCAAGCAGCCTCAACGGGGAGAGGAGGGACCAGGGAGTCTGTGGATGACCCCAGGTTGGGAGGGGGTTGTAGTCTGAGCTGTGAACCACAACGTAGGACATGGATGCTCTTGTGCAGGGGGGGCTAGTGCAATGACAATGTCAGCATCCAGAAGCCCTCTTCTGTATGGCAGAAAATGGTGTCAGTGTGGCCCAAACGCCCAGTGCAGCCTTAGAGACCACATTCACTCCAGAGCAGCACTTGCTTTTCTAATCTCTCTGCACAAAGGCTCCAGCCAGGTTTTGAGAGGGAGCCTCAGAGAACGCCAGTTGGCCTGACCGTCCATGCGACTTGCAGGGAAATGGGCAGTAGCTGGGCACTGGTGAGGGCCACCTGGTTCCACCATGGACTGGTGCTGAAAGACGCCCTCCTCCCTGGGTCTACTGCTGGGAATGCCAAGAATGCAAGGCCTTGACTGAACTTCATCCAGGCCATTTCTCTGGGTTATACTTCCATCAAGCAACCTCCAGCTTGGACCCACCATGCCTGGAGGGAACCCCACGCTCTGTACCCATCCTTCAGGCCCTGTAAAGAAGCCTTCCTACATCTCATCTCTTGAGACTTAGCTAAGTCAAAAGCCATCCTGTTAACTTACAATTAGAGATTAGCGGACTCATGTATTAGCTCTTCCCCAGAAGAGGAACTTCTGGAGAGCGGCAGGCATCAGCCTAGTGGTCTTTGAGCTGGCCTGCACATTAGAGTCACCTGAGGAGCTCTTAGAAACGCCCAATCTCAGGCCACAGCCAGACCCATTCAACAGCCTCTGGTTGCAGGACCCAGGAATCAGTGTGATTTAAGGATTCCCAGGTGATTCCAAAGGGCAGCCAAGCCTGAGAAGCCCTGGGCTCGTCCTCCAGGACTGAGGGCCATCGGCCACATCAAAACAGAGTCTGTGGCTCACGTCAATTTTCGTACCTCAGCACCTCGCACCTGCCTGGCACCTGGAAAGCACTTAGCAAAGACGGTGTTTGCTGATGCGCCCTCCAAGGTGACCGTGACTGCCTTTGTACCAGAAACGAGGCCCAGCCACCTCAGCCCCCGTAGCTGTTCCCAGACCTCAGTTGCCCTCACAAAGGCAAGGCAAAGTTATCCGAAAGAGAGGAAACAAGCAACTTTATAATGCATCCCTTCACCTGGCTCGGCATCTCTAAATTAAATTTCAGTGACTTGCTAGGAAAATGTGTTCCTTTATGTGTTTCCATAAATTGCTCATTGCAACGCTATATGTTTCTTTTTTATTATAGAAGGATCTAAAGAAAAGCTAAATAATCAACATGAGCTATATTTTACCTTTTAAAAGACATTGCCTTCTAACCAGATACCAGGCGGGACAGGCTTTGTAAGCAAAGTACACTGATGCGTCGGTGCCGCATGTCCCGTGGCCACTCTGCTGCACGGATACAGCGCTTTAATTCCAAGAGGCCAGTTGACGGCCATCCTGGGCGCGTTTAGGACGCCCGGCGGGCTGGCTAACCATGGCTTACGCCTCGGCTTTTGTTTTTGCTTCCCTTTTCTCCTTCAGGAAGCGAGTGCCTATTTTTTCTTCCACTATGTTTTAAAAACTGACTCAAACGAAAGATATTCTTTGGTGCCATCTTCTGAGGAGTAAACAGGGTGCAGGGTGCCAGGGGTGTGTGCGCATGTGCGTTATTTCTTAGAGGAATAAACAACCACTTTTCTTTGCCAGTTCTTCCTTCTCTTAGTAACAGCAATGACAAGAACGCTATCCGCAGTAACGAGCAACGTGCGTGCATCGGGTGTGCCCCTCGCACACTGGTGTCTCTCGCTCAATCCCACATGGTCCAGGAGTGGACGCTGTTGCTGGCTCCATCCCAGATCAAAGGACCAGGGCTCGGAGGGCCCAGAGCCTCGAATCGGCTCTCGTAGGGCGCTGTCCTCCTCTCACCCCAGCTCCAGCTCACAGACGCACTTTTCCAACATGATACGGATCAACGAATCCCATAAGCCATGCAAAATGGAGACTCGCTGACGGTGACGTGTGCCTTAAAGGTTATAGCTTGAAGCACGTAAATCCATGCTCAGGTGTACGTTTGCCAACCTTTGAGAAAAAATCCCTTTGCCCCCTAATTTGGGTGTTGCATGTACTATATCCAGGATGGAATAACCTGGAAAGAGAAGTTAAAATTTTTGAAGCAACAGTGGGTGCAGCCATCAGCTAAAATTTGGGCTCTTTTTGCCTGTCAAGACTTCACGGTTGTCTAGCAGAAACAAAGTTTGAAAGAAAATTTTTAGTGCCTTGTCCTTTCTAAGTCTTTCCAAAAATTCAGCTGTTTTTATAGAAACAACAGCCTACTTCCTGTTTGCACTTGGAGTTTATTGTTTTATGTAATGTTTAATGGCATGATATAATTACACTAGCAAGTGCAACTGGCATAAACACGTTTGGGAACAAATATAACTGTCTCCCGGTAAGTGTACAAGTCCATGACTTGGAGACGTGCTTGAGCACAACAGAGCTCAGCAAGTAAGGTGAGCCTTCAGCACCAGTAAATACTGGAGGCGCCTGCAAAAGTGTAAACAGCTAGATGTTGGCAGATTGAGAGGTGGTTACTTATTCCTGATGTGTTATTTCCACTAGGCTGCAGGTGCCGCCAAAGCCAAGACCATGTCTGTATCATCACCTAGCACAGAACCGGGCACAAGGCTGGCACGTAACTAGTGTAAGTTAGAGGACTGCAGGAAGAGACTTGGTTCACGCCAGCTGAGCAGGAGATTGCTGCGGTCAGGCTGCTAACGGGGTGGAGGAGCCTGGCCAATAAATGAGGGTTCAGAATTGAGCACGCGCAGCAAGACAGAGCTCGACGATGTGACAAGGTCTTGTTTTGTCCACACCCCTCTGGAGTCTGTGCTGGATGGGTGAGCAGGAGGGGGCTGCGGAGTTGCCATCCAAGAGGCCCCGGAAGGCAGCTTCAAAGCACGGGACAGGCATGCATGGGAGAGGCCTGCAGGAGGGAAGGCTCTGCCTGCTGGCAGGAGCAGAGGGACATCGCTGAATAGGCCAAGTGCAGTCGTCACCATTTGCACTTGATGCATTAAGCACATGGGGTCATCACGATCTCCAGAGCAGGCGCCTGCTGGACACGTTACTTTAGGAACGGCTCCCCCAGCGTTACAGAGAGCATTCAGTACTGCCGCCAGCTGGAGAGGACACAAGAAGCCATGTAAGACTTGTCCTGGCATCAGAGGGTAAAAGACATATCAAGCTCTAACATGGAAACAAATCCCGTGGGAGTTAAACGAGGCAACTGGGTTAAATGCAGGTTCTGATTCGGGAGGTGGGAAGTAGGGACCGAGATTCATGATTTCTAATTTAACCTGCTGGACTGCACAGGACAGGGCATTTGAGAAGTGAGTCTCCAGACCACTGCTTCTTAACAGGGGCAATTTGGCCCCCAAAGGGACATCGGGCAATTTCTGGAGACTCTTTGGGTTGTCACGGTTTGGGGGGAGGGACTGGAGTCCAGTGGGAGAGGCCAGAGATACTGGTAACCATCACGCAGCGTGCAGGACAAGGGCTTTGCGGCCCCAAATGCCCACAGAATCCTTCTCCCCGTCCTCCACCCACCAGCCTGCACTCATCCCGCAGCCCTTGACCTTCCCAGAGACCAGCGAGCCAGAGCAAGAGTCCCATCTGTTGTGCCGGAGCCTCCTGCCCCGGGCGGGGACACAGCCTGCCCCTGAGTGTCCCCACCCCAGAGAGTGAGCTCAGGGCAGCAGGCTTGTCCGCAGCGCCGGGCACACACCAGGTGCACACGCCTCTGCTCCCCTGGAAGTGAGAGCAGGCCCGCGAGCGAGCTCCCTAGCGGCCGACAAGCTGCTCTGCGCCTCGCAGCCTGCACCTCCTCGCCCGGGTAATGGAGCTGAGCCCAGACGTGACTTTCCAGGGTGGGTGTCGGGGGTGAGGCCCTCCGAGTGGAGCAGGGGACCCATCCATGCAAGCGCTGGCCGTGCCCATTGTCAGGTCGTCATTTCTTCTCTGCCTCCCTCGAGCCCCTTTCAGCAGACACAGAAATCATGACAAATGCTTCCTACGACGTGGATTCTGCCCACCCAGTGCTGTTTTGCAGAAGCCTGTTTTCCAGCCCATACGATGTCGGGATGGCTCTTCATTACCCTGGGGTGATTAAATTTCATAGTTTGGATCCTCATTAATTTTGGTTTTACACATCATAATTAAATAACTAATTATGGCACCCATACGAGTGTGACTAATAAGGCTAAGAAAATGACAGTGCTGTGTCCTTGAAAGGTTGGCCTGGGACCCTGCGGGTTCCGCTCAGACAGGAAGCCTTTGAACCCCGAATTCTCTCCCAGTGAAACCAGAGGGGGAAGGAAGCGGCCGCCCCCTACGTGTCGCCCTGGTCTTCTTGTGTCTCTCGCCCCGTGCCCGCTCACTTGGCCCCCTCCTCGTCTACTCAAGGAAACGAGGCCCCTTTCTACATCAACTTTCTTCTCACCCGTGCAAAGGAAGCGCTGATTTGAAAAACAACGCCTGGGTGCTGCAGGCTTTAATCTATGATGCACTGGTGACAGGGGAAGGTGGATTGCTTGAAAGAAGCTGGCTGAAAAGTAGGGTTCTTAAATGTTCAAAGAAATAGTCAACATCAAAAAACTCCTTTTGCCATATCCAGTAAATATTGTTCCATTTGACTCTAAGCCTCCCTCCAGACTTCCATTTTTAAAGAGTGGAAGTTCAGGCTCAGATAGTACTTCTGCTTTTTACCCTCTGCTGGAGGTGGCCCCTGTATGTCAAAGGGAGAATCTCGGCCCTTGTGGTAGGCTGGAGAAAACGGCGGCGAGCAGAAGGGATGGTTTCCGGTTGGTTTCCTTTCCACCCAAGGGAGAGCAACTGGTCAAAAGCCTCCACTCCAACTTGAAAGCGACCTGCTAGAGTCAGCCGGTGACCTTGCAACACGTGCAGGGGAGCATGCTCTGGAATGTTCCATCAGCACTTGCATCCCGTAAGCCGACCCTGTCATTTCTCACATCCACTGCTGCAGGAACTGTCCACTCACATTCTTGTCCTGTTCAGACCCCTCCTCCACACAGCAGGCACAGTGAACGTCTCAAAATGCAAACCTCGTCATCTTACGCCTCTGCTTAAAATCCTTGTCATTGTCAGGATAAAACCCAAATCCTCACCCTATCCTACAAGCCCCTCCATGGCTGGCCTGGACCAACTTCTCCAGCCTCTTCTCAGAACATACTCAATCCCTGAACACCAGCTTTTCTCCCTTGAGTGCCTTCATCAGGAAGCCCCCCTCCCGCTTCCCCACCTCAGGACCTTTGCACATGCTGTACCCTCTTCCTGGAACATTCTTTCCTGACACTCTCCACCTCCTGCTTCTTCACCCAGTCAGTTCTCATTCACTTGTCTATCTCAGGTTATGCGTCACTTCCTTGGGAGAAGCATTCCCCCACCGCCTCACCCCACCCCACCCCACACGGAGCAGGCCAGGCCTCCCTGTCTACACTGAGAGCAGCAGGCCTCTCCTCTACGGCACAGACCCAGTGGACATGTTATGGCACCGGTTTGACCCCTTCATTCATCGGTGCCGCCCCTCCTGGCTGTGGCAGGTTTGGCCGCTAACCATCTTACCCTCGCACCTAAGAAAGCACCCAGACACGGCAGGCGACAAACAGCTCTTTCAGAGTCAATGAACGAGCGAGGCTCTCAAGGGCAGTTCACTGTTTTTGGCTGTTGACCAGGCTGCTACGAACTTAGGTCGCAGTAAGAGAATAGTGACCAAGTTAACAGAGGTGAACGTCATATACTCAACTCAGGTGCTTTACAGCCAGGCAGCGGCATGACATTTGCTCCTACGAACCACATTTTCTACAGGGATGTTGGCCAGCTGGAGGTAGATTTTTTGAAATATACTTTCATTAGAGAAGTTGTGAACTTACAAAACTGGAGGCAGATTTTTAACAACAGAAAGGTTGAGGAGACTCAAAACCCTAGGAAGAATGCTCAAAGGACGTGGTGATTGTTGAAGGAAATTATTGCAGAGGCAGGAGCACCAGCTCTACTTACCTAAGGGTCGTCCCCTGGGGCAGGGCAGTCATTTGCTGGGAGGCTCCAAGTGTGGGGACGGGACTGTGCACAGAAGTCTGGAAAATCCCATCTCGGCCCTCAGCTGGAGAAAGAAAACCTACTCAGCCCAGGCCCCTCCAAAGGTCAAAGCTACTGCTCACCTCCTGTGGGACTTGGGGCAATGTCACCCAGTTAGGCCTCAGTTTCCACAATTGTGAAATGGGATGTAGGGGGTTGAATGATATTCCCCAAAAAGATGCGTTCAAGTCCTAAGACCCAGTACCTGTGAACGCGACTTGACTTGAAATAGGCTCTTTGCAGGTGTGATCAAATAAAGATGAGGTTATACCAATTAGGGAGAGCTGGAAATCCACCGACTGGTGTCGCTGAGGAAGGGGGGGGGGGTTGGATACAGAGACACAGAGGAGAAACGCGGGGGAGAATCACACACACGGGATCCTGCCACACGGAGATGGAGGCGGCCATCCAGGAGCTGCAGCCAAGAGCCAGGGG
The DNA here is from genome assembly GCA_029593785.1 of Cabassous unicinctus. Lineage (NCBI taxonomy): Eukaryota > Metazoa > Chordata > Mammalia > Cingulata > Chlamyphoridae > Cabassous > Cabassous unicinctus. The sequence continues at coordinate 12,654 of JAQZBX010000025.1, forward strand.
TGGTCAGCGGCCACAGACACTGCAAGGGGCCAGGAGGGTCTCCGGCGGAGCCTGCAGAGGGAGCGTGGACTTTGGCCCCAGGACTGGAGACAAGCTGTTTCTGCAGTTTCCAGGCCCCCAGTTTGTGTGCTTGGCATGTCAGTCCTAGGAAGCTAGTGCTCAGGGGCACTGGTGTTTTCATCCCCTCGGTTACCGTGGAGGTACAGTTAGAAAGGGCCCCCAGCAGCACTCTGCACGGGGCCTGCTCAGAGTGAGGGCTCACGGCGACAGGCTTCCGCAGACGTCGTCTTGGCGAGTGGACCTCAGCTCTCCCTGCCTCAGGCCTGCCCCGGCTGCTTGCGCAGCATCAGAGAGGCCGCGGGAGCACTGGACTCGGGGTGACGGGGTACAGAGGCCAGGCCCCACCACCCCCAACCCTCTGATCATCTTCTCTTAGCTCAGCTCATTCGTTTTGGGATCGGACTTTTCTTTTCATAACGATTGGCTCAAGCTCAGTCAGTAGCTAACGCTCTTCACGTCATCTGCAAACAGCCAGAAGGAGGCATCTGTGCGGACCTCACACTCCCAGGTCTCTCCACTGATTGCGGGGTCTCGTGTCCGAGCCTCCGTTTCACCTTTTCATCTGAAAAACGGCCTGCACGAGCGCGCGTGCACGTGGCGGGGTCCTACTGTGAGGCCAGTGTCCCTCGGCGCGGCCTTTGGCTTAGCTGGGCTGTGTTTAGGTTGTGCCTCCCTGCAGTTCTAAAGCAGATATTCAGGCTTGCGCCCTTTGCGTCTTCGGTGAAGATACCCTTCCAAGAGCTGAACCTGATGCACCCAGTAATGCATGACGGCACTGCTGGTTGCAAAGATGCATCACTTTCCAAAACCAAGGGCCTGGTTCCTTTAAGACCATTAGGGACTGGAAACGTGTTAGCCACTCACCAGGATGTTAGAGGCAGAAAATGCTTCCTCGGTCAGCCAAAATATTTATCTGGCACTTCAAAGTACAAAACACACACACATAGTAAAAAACTCCAAATCTGAAACTTAAGACAGGGTTCGTTTTCAGAAGGAGCAAACACTATTAATACTCCTAAAAACAGTGGTAATGTAACAACAGCTAACATTGCTGAGCAGGTGACTTGGTACCAGGCAGTTGGCATGCAGCGTCGCCAGACCCCTTTCACAGGTGGAGGCATCACCCAGGAGATGCTGTAACTGCTGAAGTTCTCCAGCCGGTAGACCTGGGCCCCGGGTTCTCCAGCCCAGCAGCACTCCCCCCACCCACCCCACTAGCCCATACTATCTGCTTGTTTTCAAACACAGTCAACCCTGATCAAGTCAGAATACCCTAAATAAATGGCTACGGGGCTGTAAGGGAAACTTTTGCTGAAGAGTTTTCCCAGCTCGATGCATTCTTCAGTACTCGGCCCTCAGACAACTGGGCGCCTCCGAGGTCAAGGAATTAAGCGTGGCTGCGAATCTATGATCCCTCCGAGGAGCGTTTGGTGAGAGCTGCAGGCGTGTGGGGCATTTTCTAGGTTGTGAAAAGTGGGCCAGACCCCCCGCTTCCTGCAGCCTTTGCAATCGGAGTCAAGAAGCTCCGCCGCGGGGCAAAGCGGAGCGGAACCTCAGCAGGTGAACCTCACCTGGCAGGGCACACGCCTCTCTGTCTGAGTCAACCTGCTCGGGCAGCTCAGGAAGGAGCCTGCTGGAGCTTCGGGGTGGGCTCCCCGGGCAGCTGGCCTCACTGAGCTCCCACCGTGTCCACTGGCCTGGCACGGCTCTGACGGCACCAGCAAATCCTAACACACAGACCCTTTCCACGAAGAGCTTACCTGACAGCTGGCGGTGTAGGACATAGACGTGCGGGGGCAGAGAAGGCGAGGATGAAGGACTTAAGATCTAGTCATTGCTGACGGCACACGATGTGCTAAGGTCTGCATTGTTTCTTTATATCTATTCATCTCACTTTGATGTCAAAACAAGCCTTCTGGAAGCCGCTATTAGTATGTCTATTTTACAGCTAAGGAAATTGAGGCTTAGAGAAGATGAGCAACTTGCACAGGGTCCCACGTCCAGCTTTCAAGGGCAAAGCCCAGCTTCACTTCTGAGTCCAGGCCTCTGCTCGCCTTGGCTCCGCAGGGCTCCCTGCTGCCCACGGCTCATGACCCAGAGCTGAGGTGGCTCACTCCACAGAACAGAAAGAAACACGCACAAAGGAGACGTGAACTCCTGCCCACAGGTACACATCTCTAAAAATCCTCCTACCCTGTGCCACTTGCTCGCTCTCCATGCCCCATGCCTGCCCTCAATTCTCACCCTCTTACTTTTTCCCTCCCAACTCCCAATCTGAAATAATTCTCCCAAACCTCGTTCTCATAGCTGTGGCTAGACCCCTTCCTGCTTCTCTCCTCTCTCTGTCATTTCTTATTTTGGCTTACCTTAAGCAAACATACCAAGCTACTGTGTGTGTGTGTGTGTGTGTGTGTGTGTGTGTGTGTGTGTGTGTGTGTGTTTAGTTTCCTCACTGCCAAAAGCAAATGTCTTCCGATGGCTTGGTTTAAACAATGAGAATTTATTCGTTCACAGTTTTGAGGCTAAGAGAAGTCCAAATCAAGGCATCATCAAGGCGAAGCTTTCTCCCAGAAGACTGGCGTTCAGGGGCTGGCTGCTAGAGACCCTAGGTCTTTGGCTTTTTTGCCACATGGCAATGCACGGGGCGGCCTCCTGGCTTTCCCTTCTCTTCTGGGTTCCATTGATTTTCAGCTTCTGGTTGTTCCCTCCTTGACTTTCTCTGTGTCTGAATTTCATTCTGTCTATAAAGGACTCCAGTGATAGCATTAAGACCCATCTTCATTCATTTGGGCCACACCCTAACTGAAGTAACCACAACAAAACTTCCTATTCACAACGGTTCACAAGCACAGGAATGGATTACGTTGAACAACATGCTATCATGAGGATGAAGCTATAAAATTGATAGGAGAGGTTTAAACGGCAAGTGGTGACCAGCATTCAGAGATCGCTAAATCCAAAGGCAATCTTTGGAGACTTCCCAGAGGAGAGGGACACATTTAGATAGGAATAATAAAAAGTACAAACTTTTAAAAAGAGGGCACAGAAAAGTGGGAACCAGGGAATTCACTGGAAAACTCCCATTACCAAAGTAATGAGCCTGGGTTGGTCAGTGATTTAAAATCCTAACAATCATTTTAAATCATTGGCGTGGGTCTGTAGAGAACTTGACAATAAAAAGAGAACCAGCCTTTCCATCCGAGGTTGTTGCTGTTATCAGAAGTACCTATTACCCAATACGAAAGAGCAAAAATTAGATGCAAAAGTGAGTTTCTACTTAGTACATGCAGAGTATAAGCAGTCACATTTCTTTTTACGTATTGGCTTATCTTAGCACATCGCTTCACCACCCGTGTTAAAAGTCTAAAGGCTGATTCTAATTCCATTATCACGTTTTTATTAAAATTAGTGACAGAATTCATAATTAGAATTTTTTATTAGAGAAATTGCGGATTTACAGAAAAAAATCATGCCTAAAATACTGAATTCCCATATACCACCCTATTATTAACAGCTTGCTTTGGTGTGGTACATTTGTTACAATTGATGAAAGGATACTTTTTAAGTTGTACTATCAACTATAGTCCATGGTTTAACTTACCTTTATTCTAGTAAAAGATATACAATTGAAATTTTCCCCCTTTTAGCCACATTCAAATATATAATTCAGTGCTGTTAATTACATTCACAGTGTTGTGTTACCATCACCACCAAAATTTTTCCACTGAGCCAAATACAAACACCCTACTCACTCCTCCTATCCCATTCTCTGGTAATCTGTTTTCTAGTTTCTGACTTTATGAATTTGCTTGTTTTAATTACTTCATATCAGTGAGATAATATAACATGTTTATTTTTTAATCTGGCTTATTTCACTCAACATGATGTCTCCAAGGCTCATCCATGCTGTCCCATGTTCAGAAGTTAGGGTTGAATAATATTCCCTTGAGTGTATATATCACATTTTGTTTATCCATTCATCAGTTGTTGAATACTTGGGCTGCTTCCATCTTTTTTGGCAATTGTGAATAATGCTGCTATGAACATCAGTATGCAAACATCTGTTCCACTCCCTGCTTTCAGTTCTTCTGGGTATATACCTGGAAGTGAGATTGTCAGGTTATATGGCAATTCTATACTTAAATTTCTAAGGAGCTGCCAAACTGTCTTCCACAGTGGCACGCCATTTTACATTTCCACCAGCAATGAATAAGTATTCCTATTTCTCAAAATCCTCTTCACCACTTGTTATTTCAAGTTTTTTATTAGTAGCCATTATAGTGGGTATGAAATGATATCCCGTTATGGTTTTGGTTTGTATTTCCCTAATGGCTAATGATGTTGAGCATCTTTTCATGTGCTTTTGGCCACTTGTTTATCTTCCTTGGAGAAATGTCTATTCAAGTTTTTTTGCTCATTTTTTAATTGGTTGTTTGTTGGTTGCTTCTCTATAGTGTCTCTTTATATATTCTGGATACTAAATCCCTGTCAGATATGTGGTTTCCAAATATTTTTCCCTTTGTGTAGGTTGTCATTTACTTTTGTATTGAAGTCCTTAAATGTTCAAAAGCTTTTTTTTAATTTTCATGAAGTCTCATTTATCTATTTTTTCTATTGTTACTTATGCTTTGGGTGTAAATTCTAAGAAACTGTTGCCTAACACGTAGCGCTGAGGATGCTTCCCTCTCTTTTCATCTAAGAATTTTTTTACTTCTGGCTCTTTTATTAGGTGTTTGTCTGTTTTGAGCTGATTTTTATATAAGGTATGAGGTAGGGGTCCACCTTCATTCTTTTGCAAATGGAGATTCAGTCTTCCCAGTGTTATTTCTTGAAGAGACTATTCTTTCCCAGTTAAGTGGTCTTTGTCCTTTGTCAAAAATAAGTAGGCCATAAATGTGAGGGTTGATTTCTGAGCGCTCAATTCAATTCCATTGGTCTATATGGCTGTTTTGATTACTGTGGCTTTGGGGTAAGTTTTACAATCAGGAAATATGAGTCCTCCAACGTCATTCTTTTTCAAGTCGACTTTGGTTATTTGGGGCCCCTACCTATTCCATATAAATTTAATGACTGGCTTGTCCATTTCTGCAAAGAAGGTTGTTGGAATATTGATTGGGATTGCATTGAATCTGTAAATCGCTTTGGTAGATATCTTAATATTTATTTTTCCAATCCATGAATATGGAATGTCTGTCCCTTTATTTGACTCTTCTTTGATTTCTTTTAGCGCTGTTATGTAGTTTTCTGTGTACAAGACTTTTACATCCTTTGTTAGATTTATTCTTAGATATTTGATTTGTTTAGTCACTATTAAATGCAGTAAATGGAATTTTACCCTTGATTTCTTTCTTCCATTGTTCATTATTGTTGTATAGAAACACTACTAGTTTTGGGGTGTTGATCTTGTACCCTGCCACTTTTCAGAATTCATTTATTCAGTCTAGTTTTGCTAGGGATTTTTTTAGGATTTTCTATATGTAGGGTCATGTCCTCTGCAAATAGGGAAAGTTTTACTCCTTCCTTTCCAATTTGGATGCCTTTTATTTCTTTTTCTTGCCTAATTGCTCTGGTTAGAACTTCTAGCACAATGCTGAATAACAGCAGTTACAGTGGACATCCTTGTCTTGTTTCTAATCTTAGAGGGAATGCTTTCAGACTTTCAGTAATAAGTATGATGTTAGCTGTTGGTTTTTCATATATGCTTTTTATCATGTTGAGGAAGTTTCCTTCTATTCATACTTTTCTAAGTGTTTTTATAACAAGAAAGGGTGTTGGATTTTGTCAAATGCCTTTTCTGTACTAACTGAGATTATAATATGTTTTTAGTTCCATTCTGTTAATTTGGTGTATATTAATTGATTTACTTATTTTGAACCACCTTTGTGTACCAGGAATAAATCTCACTTGTCCATGTGTGTAATTATTTTACTATGTATGTGGTTCAGTTCACAGGTATTTTGTTGAGGATTTTTACATCTACATTCATAACAGCTATTGGTCTGTAATTTTCTTATTTTTGTGGTATCTTTATCTGGCTTAGGTATGAGAGTGATGTTGTCCTCATAGAATGAAATAAGGGGAGCTCCTTCCTCTTCAATTTTTTGGAAGAGTTTGAGCAGAATTGTTGTCAATTCTTCCTGGAATGCTTGGTAAAATTTCCCTGTGAAACACGTTCCTGGGCTTTTCTTTGTTGGGAGGTGTTTGATTATCGATTAGTCTCCTTAGTAGTTACTGATTTGTTGAGATCTTCTACTTCTTCTTGAGTCAGTGCATGTAAATTTTGCATTTCTAGGAATGTGTCCATTTCATCTAGGTTATCTAATTTGTGGTACAGTTGGTCATACTATCTTCTTATGGTCCTTTTTATTTCAGTGAAGTCAGTAGTGTCCCCCATTTCCTTTCTGACTTTAGTTATTTGTGTCCTCTCTCTTTTTTCTTCACTAGTCTAGCTAAAAGTTTGTCAATTTTCTTGATCTTTTCATAGAACTAAATTTTGATTTTGTTGATTATCTCTATTGTGCTTCTCTTTTTTTTTTTTAAGGAGATACCAGGGATTGACTGCAGGACCTTGTACATGTGAAGCAGGCGCTCAACCACTGAACTACATCCACTCCCCAATGAGAGTTTGTTTCCTCATTTGTTTGTTTGTTTGTTTGTTTTTAGGAGGTAATGGGGCTTGAACCCAGGACCTCATATGTGGGAAGCAGGTGCTCAACAACTTGAGCTACATCTGTTCCTCCCTTTGTGCTTTTATTCTCTATTTCACTTATCTCCATTATTATCTTTACTATTTCCTTCCTTCTGCTTGCTTTGGATTTAGTTTGCTCTTCATTTTCTAATTCTTCCAGTTTTGAGGTTGTCTCTTATTTGAAATTTTTAAAAAAATTTTTTAGGAGGTACTGGGGATTGAACCCGGGACCTTATACATGGGAAGCAGGTACTCAACCATTGAACTATACCTGCTGCCCTTCTTTTTTAATATAGGTATTTAGAACTATAAATTTCCCTCTCTGCACTGCCTTGCTGCATCCACAAGTTTTGGTATGATGTACTTTCATTTTTATTTGCCTCAAGATATTTTCTAATTTCCCTTGTGATTTCCTCTTTAACCAATTGGTTAAGAGTACATTATTTAATCTCCACATATTTGTGAATTTTCTATTTCTCCCTCTGTTATTGATTTCTAGCTTTACTCCACTGTGGCTGGAGAAGATACATTGTATGATTTCAATATTTTTTAAATTATTGAGACTTACATTCTTGACCCATCATATGATCCATCCTAGAGAATGGACATGTGCACTTGAGAAGAATGTGTACTCTCTTGCTGTGGGGTGAAGTGCTCTACGTGTGTCTGTTAGGTCTGATTGGTTTAAAGCACCATCCAAGTCTTGTGTTTCCTTATTGGTCTTCTGTTTAGATGTTTTATCCAGTATTGAAAATGGTGCTTAATTCTATTATTAATGTAGATCTTTCTACTTCTCTCTTCAAATCTGTATTTGCTTCACATATTTTGGGGCTCTCCTGTTAGGTGTGTACATATTTATATTTGTTGTGTCTTCTTTTTAAATTGACTCTTTTATCAGTATAATGACCGTCTTATTTCCTCATGACAGTTTTCACTTAGTGTCTGTTTTATCTGTTAGCACAGCTACCCCAGCCCTCTTGGTCACTGCTTTCCATCCACCCAGCTATTCTCTCCCCCTCCTTCCCTCCTTCTCTTCTCTTCCCTTCCGTCCTCCCTCTCTCCCCCACTCCTCCCTCCCTTCTCTCTTTCCCTCTCTACCTCCCTCTTTTCCTCCCTCCAGCTCGTCCTCCTTCCTTGGTTTCTTCTGTTCCACCTCTCCCTCCCTGCCTCTCTCTCCCTCTCCCTCTGCCTTCCTCTGCCCCCTCCTCGCTTCCTGCAGCTCTTCCTCTTGCCCCCTTCAGCACTCTTGGCTGATTTTTGCCGCTACCAGGCCCCCTCCAGACCTCCTCCATCTAGGCCTGCTCTTCCTCCGCCTAGCGCACTTCTCTCAGGCGAGTCTGCACATCCCGGTGAGGCCGCCCTTGCCTCTTCCAGTGCTCCGTACCCCTCACCCACACTAGGGACTGTCCCCCACCTGACTTTACATCCCCCGAAACTGTGTTTGTTTGCTGCATTTTGCCTGTCTGTCTGTCTCCACCACTAGATGGCACTCAGAAGAGCAGGGTCCACACCTCGATCAGCGCTACTTCCCCATTGCCAAGCCCAGTACTCAGCCCGGCTCAAAGACTGTTTGTCCAGCAAATAAGGAAGCCAAGGTACATGTCTGTGCCCGTACTCTCCCCCATAAAAAAGAAAAGAAAAGAAAACCAAAGCCCTGCTTTGACATCAGATTAATTCTCTTCTGGAAGTCCAGAATTTTAACAGCCTTGTTGCCCTGCCTGAGACTCTCTCCCACCTGGAATTCCTGGCTGAGGTCAGGAAGGGTGCATGGAGATTCTGGAGTTGTGAGAGGTGATCTCCACGTGTGGCCTGATGTAGTTGCAGACAGTGTTATTGAAGGGGGAGGAGGTCAAAAGACCTCCACCCATGCCTGGGACTTCTCAGCAGGCAGGCTGTGGCCATGGTTTCCATAGACCCAGCGGGATTGCAGTGTAGATGGCTGGCCAAGAGGCCACTCCGGGTGCATCGCCTGCACAATGCCAGGACACGGCTGAGCTCAGCTTGCTTGCTTCCGAGGCTTCTTCATTTCCTCTGACCGTGGGACGAACCAAAAAGCGTTCCTGCACTTTCCTCCCACAGCCTGGGTGATCTCAGTGGCTGGTTTTGTCCGTTCCCGCCACGTTGCCTTGACTCTTCTGGCACCTGTGATTTAGAAGCTTTGCACAGCTCAGCACAAATGAATTTTCAAGGCATAGGCAGTGTTTTGTGCTCTGAGAGCCAGATGGGGTTTTTATTGACTTGAGCCACTGTTGAGCATAATTAGACCGAGGCAAGAAAGAAGAGTCCCTGAAGAAATGAGGGGGACGAAGGGTGGACTGACGTCTCCAGGCCCAGCAACGGGGGTACGCAGATGTTCTCGGTGGGGGTGTCAGGCCACACATGGCGAAGGCGACCCCTCAGCCCACCAGGGCGCTTGGCTCTGTGCTTGGTGCCACCCAGCCCCAGACTGCTGGTCACAGGGGGACAGCCACGAACAGTCCCCGTGAAGGCAGCTCCAAGGCAGGTCTGCCCTGCAGCCCCCGCAGAGGATGTCGGGGAACGTCCTCAGCTGCTGGCCGTAGCCTAGGGCGCTGGGTCTTCTGGCCTCCAGAAGATTAAACTTGATTAAAACTTGAACTCCTTCTGCTGATGACATCGTTAGAAAATCCCTCCTGACATTGGGTTGCCTCTGCAAAGACATCGTGGGATAAGAGCCGCAGAGCTCGCCCCACCTCAGCTTCACTACGGGCCCACCTGCCCTCCACAGTGCTCCTGACGGGGCTGGAAATGGCCGGGAGCTCGCTTGCCTTGCTTTTTTTTAAACATAAATTCCAAATACAAAAAAAAATCTATAGAGTAATATTACCAACATCCAAATAAGCATCACCCATAATTAGCAAGCGTTATCAGTCTGTCATTCCCATTCCCTTCTCCTGACCCGAGAGGCAATCATTGTCACGAAACTGTTGTGTATCCTTCTAGGTTCATATTTCGATAGTCTGTACATAAATATAAATGAATAGATATAGGCATGGAAGTATAAATTACATGTACATTTATGTATGTACTTTACATGTGGGGATCTATGTCAAGTGTTATGAACTATATGCACACATATGTTAATAAACAATACATGGTAGCATTTTATGCTTTTGTAAATCTGTATAAATGATATGACACTGTATATAAATTTGTGGAATTTTTGCTCTCTCTCTCTCTACATTGTGTTTTTGAGATTCATCTAGTTTGAAACATAGAAACCTAGTCAAATCTTATTTCTTCATCTTAACCTCTGGGTAGTATCCCCTCACCCATCCTTTCTCTTGATACTGGAACGTGACACATCATCAACTCCCTGCAAGGCTTCTTCAAGTCTTGACCTAAGTAGCTACTTCCTGAGGCAGGCTGTTTCTCACCACCTTCACCAGGATTTCTCAGAAATGCAGACTAGGGGTCCCACTCTCACCCTCTGGGAGAGGGTGATAGTCATCTGTATTTTCCATAAACTTCGCAGGCAAATTGGATGTGTACTAAAATTTTAGAATTACTGCTCTAGAGTATACGTAATGATCAGTCGATTTAAATCGGAATTGTGTGCATTACCAGGCAAGGCACAGGCAGAAGATATTCAACAATTTTCAGTTCCTTCCTCCTCCACCAATAATTTCCCATCTCTGATCCTGGCTTCTTGTTTAGGAGACAAAATAAAAGGCACACATGCCCAAATATAAGGCAATTCCCTGTTTGTCCAATAAGATGTTTTCTCAGAATGTGCTTTAATCAACCCAAGTGTAAAAAACTTCTGGGATGGAGACAACCAGCAAGATGGTGGCAGAGTGAGGAGCTCCTGGAATCAGCTCCTGCTGCAGGGCAGGTGGTGATCGCCCAGAGCTACCTAAAGCACCTGTTTGGGGGCTCCAGGAGACCAGAAGAGCATCCTGCAACATCCTTGAAGAGTGGAAGGAGGAGATGCCCACCTGCAGAGAAGATTCGTAAGTAGAGCCCTCCACGCCCCGGAGGCCGGGGCCCATCCTCCACTGGTGGCACAAGCTGCCTCAGGAGCTGTTCAGCAGCTGGAATTGGAAGCTCCACTTCCCAAAACAGGGGAAGAAGAGTTAGTTGGGCACCAACCTCAGCTACTGATTAATAAATTCGGCGGGATAAAGGATAATCCTAAGAACAGCTAACGTTTGAAACTGTCCAAGTCAGAAAGAGGCCGATGGCCGCCATGTTAACCCCACACCTGACACGAGGGGAAGCGGGGCTGACTGAAGATCACTGTGCTGGTGGGGACCGGCTTCCTTCCATCCAGATCAGATTGCCGCTCCAGCCCAAGCCCCAGGCCTCTCTCGGGCAGGGAGGAAGCTGGGGGGAGCTGTGCCAGCCTCTCCGGGAAACTACAGGCCACGCCGCGGAGGCCAGTGATCATCCTTATTTGGCAGCACAAGCCAGCCCAGGAGCTCTTCTGTGACAGGAATTGGAAGCTCCATTTCCCAAAAACAGGGGAGGGAGAGACGGTTGGCCACCGATTTCAGCCACTGATTAGTAAATTCGGCGGGCTAAAGTATAACTCTGAGAACAGCTAAAGTTTGAGCCTGTCCAAGTCAGAAGGAGGCTAGTAACCACCATTTTGAGTCCACCCCCAGCATGAGGGGAAGCCGGGCTGACTGAAAATCACTGTGACGGTAGAGACCGGTTTCTTTCACCCAGATTGGCCTGCAGCCCTAGCCTAGGCTTCAGCGCCAACTCTAGCAGGGAGGAAGTAGAGGGCCCTGCACCAGCCTATCCAGGTAACTGCAGGTACGTTTAGCTGGCACAGACTGAATAGTCTGAAGTCTATCTGGGCAACTGCAGTCATCTTGGACCTGCACTGCATAGACTGCTGCCCACACCTGCAGCTCTATCCCCGCCCCAGGCAGGGGAGAAAGGGGTGTGAAGCTTCATCAGTCTCTCTGGGCAGCTATGGTCTAGGCCTGCATGAGTTGGATTATTCCACACAGCTGTGGCTCTGTCCCTACCCCTGGCAAAGGAGAAAGTTGGGAGAAGCTTCATTGGTCCTTGAGGAAATGAGGGCAGCTTGAGTCTTCACAGCTTATAACACCAACTACATCCTTGGCTCCTACTACACAACCAGCAAGGGAGAAAGGGCAGGAAGCCCTAAACTAAAGAGAGAAACTGCACCCAGAATAAATACTCTAATAAGTCAGATGCCAAGAAAACAACAAAAAATTACAATCCACACCAAGAAACAGGAAGATATGGCCCAGTTAAAGGAAAAAAATCAGCCTCCAGATGACATAAATGAGTTGAGACAACTAATCATAGATGTTTAAACAAATCTCCCTAATAAATTCAATGAGATGGCTAAAGAAATTAAGGATATTAAGAAGACATTAAATGAGCACAGAGAAGAATTTGAAGGCATACATAGAAAAATAGATCTTATGGGAATGAAAGGTGCAATAAATGAAATTAAAAATACACTGGAATCATATAATAGCAGATTTGAGGAGGTAGAAGAAATATTGGTGAGCTTGAAGAAATGGCCTCTGAAAGTGAGCATATAAAAGAACAGATGAAGAAAATATTGGAAAAACTTGAACAAGATCTCAAGGAACTAAACGACAGCAAGAAACATGCAAACATATGTATCATGGGTGTCCCAGAAGAAGAAGAGAAGGGAAAGAGGGAAGAAGGAATATTTGAATAAATAATGATAGAAAATTTCCCAACCCTATTGGAGGACATAGATATCCATGTCCAAGAAGCACGACTTATTCCCATCCAAAAAACTCCGAATAGACCAACTCCGAGACACATACTAATCAGAATGTCAAATGTCAAAGACAAAGAGAGAATCTGAGAGAAGCAAGAGAAAAGCAACACATAACATATAAGAGATACCCAATAAGATTAAGTGCTGATTTCTCACCAGAAACCATGGAGGTAAGAAGACAGTGGTATGATATATTTAAGATACTGCAAGAGAAAAACTTCCAGTCAAGAATCATATATCTGGCAAGACTGTCTTTCAAAAATGAGGTCAAGTTTAGAATATTCACAGATAAACAGAAACTGAAAGAGTTTGTAACCAAGAGAACTGCTTTGCAGGAAATACTAAAGGGTGTACTATACCCTGAAAAGAAAAGATAGGAGAGAGAGCCCTGGAAAAGAGTCTAGAAATGAAGATTATATCAATAAAAGTAACTAAAAGTGCCAAAAGAGTGGTGAAAATAAAATATGATAGATAAAACACAAATATTCAGGAATAAACTTAACCAATGATGTAAAGCACTTGTATGCAGAAAACTACAACTCATTGTTAAAAGAAATTGAAAAAGACCTAAATAATTGGAAGAATATTCCATGCTCACGGATTGAAAGACTAAATATCATTAAGATGTCAATTCTACTCTAATTGGTATACAGATTCAATGCAATCCTGATAAAAATTCCACCAGCATTTTTTAAATAAATGGAAAACATGATTATGAAATTTATTTGAAAGGGTAAGGGATCCTGAATAGCCAGAAACATCTTAAAAAGGAAAAGCGAAGTTTGAGGACTCTCGTTTCTGGACTTTAAGTCGTATTACCTAGCTACAGTGGTAAAACAGCATGTACTGGCATAAAGACAGACACATAGACCAATGGAACCTAATTGATGGTTGAAAAACAGACCCTCACATCTACGGTCAAGTGATTTTTTACTAGCCTGTCAAACCCCCCCAGAACAGTCCATTCAACAAATGGCGCTGAGAAAACTGGATATCCATAGCAAAAGAAGGAAAGAGGACCCCTGTCTCACACCTTATACAAAAATTAACTCCAAATGAATCAAAAACCTAAATATCAAAGCAAGAACCATAAAGCTTCTAGAAGAAAATGTAGGAAAATATCTTCAAGACCTGGTGGTAGGTGGTAGATTCTTAAAGGAGATAAGAGGAGGACTGAGATGGACTACTGATGTTTAATGTATGTAGAAGTTTTAATCAGCTTTACTGTAAGAGTATGGAAATGTACAGAGTTGATGGTAACACATTATAGTGAGTAACAGCTGGTTTATAAATGGGGATGTGGCTGAAAATGGTAGTCTAGGGATGTAAATGCCAATTGACAGAAAGCTAGAGAATAATCTAGGGACTGAATAGCACAATAAACCCAGAGGTGGATGAGAATAGTGGTTGATGCTACAGATGCAAGAGTGTCCTTTGTGAGCTAGAGCAGATGTATGTCACTATTGCAGGGTGGTGGGAATGTGGAGATGCATGGGAAAAATACAACCAGAGTGACCTATGGAGTGTGGTTAACAGTAATAATGTAATATTCTTGCATCTATGCCAAAGATGTACTGTGTTGATAATGGGGGAGTATGGAAAATGTGTGCCAAATGTATGCTATAGACCTGGTAATAATCTGATGATATTATCTGATAATCTGTAACAAATGTTCCACCACAGCTTGTTGTGTTGATCAAGGGGTGTTGTTTGGGGATTCTGCACATGTGCATGATTGTTTTGTAAGTTTACAACTTCTGTCATAAAAATATATTTTAAAACTAATAATAGAGTGGGTTGGGTGGAAAATACACCAAATGTAAGATAAAGACTATAATTAGTAGTAAGATTTTGACAATATTCTTTCATAATTTGTAGCAAATGTCTCAATACAATGCAAGGTGTTGGTGGAGGGTTGATGTGTGGGATCCCTGTATGATGTTATGAATGTTTGCATTGTAAGTTCACAACTTTTACTATACACTTATTGTTTATGTATGTTCATGTATAAATGATATAAATAATAATAATAATAGGGTAGGTTGGGGGAAATATTTGGGTTAGCAGTAATATTTTGAGGATGCTCTTTAATCTCTGTTAAAAATGTTTAACAACAATGCAAGTTACTGTTGTTAGGGTGAGGTATGAGAGCCCTGTATGATGGTACGTATGTTTGTTTTGTAAGTTCACAACTATTGCTATACACTTATTGTTTATGTATGTTCATGTATGAGTGATATAAGTCAATAAATTTTAAAAAAAACTTCTGGGATGTGATGAAAAAGTCTGTCTATTGATAATATTTTTATCTTTGGCATATATGCATATTTGAAACATAAAGAAAACATTAATTTGGAAACATTGCATTTCCATCTCAAATTTGATGAGAAAATTTTATCAGATGATTCACATGTGTCTTTGACATCTTTTCATCACCAGGGCCACTTTTTGCATCATCTAACACAGTTTTCCAGAGTAGATAATTTTGTCTTTCATCTCAGGTGTCTGCACTTAAGCACTTTTTGACACCAAATATAAATGTGTCCCTGCAAATTTTTTCCAAAATCCAAGTAGTAAATTATACAACAAGAAAACAGTTTTTCTTTTCTTTTTGGCTTTTCTTCTAAGTGCACCTCAGTTATCTCCAGAAAAGGAGTTTGCTGCATTGCTTTGTAAAGCGGTTCTTAAGAGGTCTGTGTTCAACAACTCGCTGCTCTTGGAAATGCAGAGCCTAGCCTCACGGAATAGTTGTCAACTATGTGCTAAATTTCCCTTTGCTTTTTTGTTTTGTCTTGTTTTGTTTTAATGCCAATTCTGTTATGCATCCTCTATAACCATCTAAACTAGAATTAAATGAGATTGTTTCAGGTTATTATGTCTTATCCAGTCAAAATTTTGTTATTCAAAATGAGAGCCACACAATCGTTTAAGGACTGAAACGTGAAGTGCTTCCCACTTTCTACGAGAGTGATTTGAAGGAAGAGTCTTCTCATATCCCACAGTATTTGGTAAATACAGTCTCTTCATTGAAATTTGCTCATCAGGATACCCAGCAGGAAAATGCCACAAAAATTTTATTTAGAATATTTACCTCAAGTGAAAAATAAGCAGAAAACAAGGAAACTCCACTCACTTGGATTAGGCACTACTACAAAGCCTTGACCATAAGTGAGGCCTTCCCCTAATCCCCAAATACTATGCAGACATAGTAAGAGAACTTTTCTATGTTTCTATTTTTCCCCTACTGGAACCCTTCCAAAGGGATTTGCCAACTCATTAAGCGCATTGAGACTGGAGAGGGAAAGAAGGCTCCTTTCTCTCGGGGCTCTCTGCAGCTAATGCCGTGTGGACATGTGGGGTCCCGCAGTGAGCATAAAGACTGTCCTTTCACTTGCGTCAGCTAAGCCCACCTCCACGACCAGGCTCAGCATGAGGGCGTTAGCCCACCCTTCCTCAGACCCGCCCTCGGCCGAGCTCTTGTTGAGAGTCATGCTCCAAACATACAATGGCAAAAGGAGGGCCAGGAGGGATGAGCCAGAGTCTTCAAAACAGAAAGTCTGCCTGAAGAGGACACTTACCCAGTGAGCTCCCGCAGCACACTGCATCAGTATCTGACTTACAGAAACGTCCCCTGTACCTGGGAACAGCAGGAGAAGGAAGGAAAAGGGTGTCACCTTGCAGCAGGAGGAAGGCTAAGTCCCGTGCCTCCTGGGGCTCAGCGATGGCTCTTCTCTAGGTTTTTACCATCCACTGGGGAGCCCCACCGCTGCAAGCTTCAGCATCTTAAACACCTGCTCTGGTTTGATGTGAAGGCCTTGTTAAGCTTTCTCGTGGCCCACTGCGTGGGAGTAGGCAGCAGGAGCAGGTCCTGGCATTCTTCTCTGTGCCCCTGAGAAGCACTGTTTTTGAATGACTTCATGTCATTCCTGAGATATCACACAGTGCCATCCATTTATGAAAGTTATCAGGTAGGTGGTCTTCAATACACCGAGCAAACTGAAGCCACTGCCACGGAGCTCAGCGAATGAATGGGGCGACAGGGAACAAGTGATTTCCAGAATCTAAATCCCTGCCTATACACCCATTAAAACTCTTTCATCAAATGACTCCTCATTAAAGAGATGTGCACAGAGAAAAGAATCGAATCAAGAACCTGTTTCCAAAGCGTCTATAAGCACAATTTCTGAGCTGAGAAAACACAGACACATAAAGGACCAAAATGCAAAGAAGCATTTTATCTATTAATACCTCCCATTAAAAAGTAATAAGTGCTAAAATACATGCCAAGGAAATGCACAAGAATATTAATTCTTTCCACGTGTGGCTCTTATCGTTTTGTATCACTGCAGCCTGGATGTCCCTGGCATTCCCCGGGGGAAATATCCTAATAGAAGTAAGAAGAAAGGTGAAGCCAACGGAAAAATATTCCCCGCGAACTCTGTGGCTGAATCTTTATTTTGAAGATCATTGCCCACCCCCACCCCCCAATCAACCCACTCTGGTTGCCTTTATTTGCATTTTAACAGTTACCCTAATTCCAAACTTAAAATTATAGACTTTTCCCAGCTGCTTTTTAAATGCTACATTATAATGTGGAGGAAGCATCATACGTAATTACATTTAATAGACACAGAATTGATTGAAACACTTAGCTGGAACAAAAAGCCCAGACCTAATTTTGTAAACATGTTATTGTACAGTAACCCCCAATGAGTTTGTTCTTAAATCTCCTAATTAATTTTTAATTAAAAAGCTCAAAGATGCTATTACATTTGTTGTAAATGGCAGCCTCATGCAAGCGGAAACGGCTGAGCGGTGCAGACAAATATCTCCCGTTAAAATCTGTGTTCATGAGAACTGCTGCATTCAGTATTTCTGAGATGCAAGCAGGGGCTGAAACCACCATGTGCAGGAGCCGTCAGATGGAAGCACAGTTTTTTTAACTTGCTGAGATATGTGTACATGGAGTGTGATGAGTTTGTATACGACAAGCTGTCCAAACCTTTATTTAAACATATCCTTCTTCTACTCTTTCCAATATCCAGCTAAATACAGCTTGTGCATTCAGTGGTAAATTATATTTAATACTTGCACAAGCCCAAGGTGGCTTTTGCTTCCTACAGTGATGAATCTCTCTCTCCTGTTCAAAGGCCACCCTGATGTTAAAGTAAGGCACAGCTCTCCTCACTGTTCCCTACACAGGCAGACAATTACAACCTCTCCATTTTCATATCTCTATCAGCCCCATCCAGCGAGAGCTTTGTTGTAATCCAGTAATTGAAACGGCTGGTGATGTCACAGATGCAGAATTATTAATAGCACCAAAAACAGAAAGTGTCTCTTTTCAATGCAATAACTTAGTAACAGGAGAGGCAGTGTTTCAGGGAAGCCCAGTCCCTTTTCCTGGCCTATGAGGCACACTTGACCAGATGGCTTTCACCTTCACAGCTGCTCGAGAGTCAGCCACTGGGGGGCTGCAAGTCGGAAGTGAAGGCATCAGGCTCACAAGCTGTACTTTTTACCTAAAAGGACAAGTCTTCATCATCGTCGTCACTGCGGTTCTTAAAAAGCTGCATGTATCTTTCTCTGATTGCCGGCGTGTTTCTCCTTTTCCCAGGAAAGGTCCCAATGCCATCCACAAATTCTGGGTTAGGGTCCCCTGGAAGAAATAACAGCTGGTAATTCCCCTTCCTATGGTTTTCCCCTGTACACCAGAGTTCCTAAACCTCAGCACTATCGACATTGACAGGTGGGGCTGGAAAATCCTCTGCTGGGGGCGGGGGTTCCTGGCATTGCAGAATGTTTAGCAGCATCCCTGGCTCTATCCCCTAGGTGCCAGCGGCACCACCCACAGGTGCAACAGCCAAGCGTGTCCCCCTGGGAGGGGGACAAACTCACAACTGAGAACCGCTCGGGAGACTCCAGTTAGGCGGTCCTCGGGGAAATCGTCCGCAGAAAAAGGCGGGAGGGCGAATGGGCACAGGACAGAGCCTCACCGTAGGGTCTCAGACCTGCTGCGACAAGAGGGCGGCTTTCTGTCTGCTTGTTTACCTGGGGGCGGGGGGTGTATATAAGAGCATAAGAGGTTGGCAGGAAATGAAAGGGGAAAGAGCGCCAAGAGAATTGTAAAGCTAAAGCGTGGAGAGCTGACCTTTCTTCTGTCTGGGCTTTCAAAGTTGATGAAAGCCAGGAAGGGAGCTGGAGACATTGGGGTTCACCAATAATGAATTTATTAACCAGCTCTTGTCAGCAAGCGCATGTACCTGAAACTGCCAGTGGCGGGGGGGGCGCAGCAAGTTCAGCGACCAGGACAAAGGGAGGGGTTCAACCGGCAAAGGCACCTGGGGTGAGCTGCCCAAGCTGAGAAGGCTAGGGGGAGGCTCGGGAAATTTCCCCGAGTAGTTTGAGGTTTGCTTTCTTAGTCTACCAAATGGCTGTGTTTTGAAAAGTTATGTGAAGCTTTTGTAAATTAAATGACATTTGCCACATGCTCTTTCCATTTGAAGAAACTTCGTGGTCAATTCTTTTGAGAAGGGGCAAAAATCTTTCTGTTACCCGAACAATCTGTCTAAATTTCTAGGTTGGATATTGGGGTTTCCTCCAGCAAGGACCCGTGCTCTCGAGAACAGGGTGCCTTGATGATGGCTGGAAAATTAGATGCTGCCAGGAAGCGGATGTGGCTCAAGCGATTGAGCTCCCGCCTACCACATGGGAGGTCCCGGGTTCCGTTTCCTGTGCCTCCTAGAGAAGGCAAGCTGATGCTATGGGTGGGTGCAACTAGCTGACACAACAAGATGACGCAACAAAGAGACCCGAAGAGGAAAGTTAATGAGAGCCATGACAGACCAGGGAGCTGAAATGGCTCAAGCAATTGAACACCTCTCTCCCACATGGGAGGTCCCAGGTTCAGTTCCCGGTGCCTCCTACCGAGAAGATGAGCAGGCGATGAGCTCAAACAACAGTGGGGGCGTGGGGGTGGAAATAAATAAATAAAATATATCTTTAAAAAAATAATAATAATCTATGCTGCTGGGAGAGAGGGATTCCAGGTAGCAGACAGGTCAGAAGACCTGAATTCGAATCCTGGCCCAAGCAGACACCAGCTGTGGAGCCTGGTACACAAGGAACCAAGCCCTGCTCTTTGCCTGCAGGGTGCATGAGGAAGGGCCAGGCATCTGTGGAAGGCTATTGCAAATGCTGGTTAGGTTTCAGGAAGAAAAAATGTCTTAAAGGGCAGCAGTGGTTAGATGTGCGCACAGATAACTATGCCCGGTAGAGTTAACTTCTTCAGAAAGTCCTGAGGGATACTCAGCTACCCCTGCCCACAAGGAAGCAGGATGTTCTCTGAAGGCGCTTCAAGGTCGCAGCCAGTCTTCAGCATTCCTTTCCAGTTGATTTCCTCTATCTCGCTCTCCAAAAGTCGCTATTTTTAGCTGTTTTCACAGGGGCACCCAGAGGCAAATATTATACAGAAGCGTCCACGGCGCAGGCTGCCACCGTCCAGTCCTGCTGAGAGCAAGCTAACCTGCCTGCGGAGGAGGGCTCCGTGGAGTCAACTTCTGGCAGCGCTATTTAGGAAAAGCAGTGCTGACACTGCTTGAGTCAGCTTTCAAGCATCCTCAAGCGTTTCAGAAGCACCTGACAATTAATATGTTAATGACAAACCATTCTTATCTATTCAGGAAAGGGCCCCTAAGGTATTCATTCAGGGGAGACTTCTGGGCTTTTGAAAGTCACTATATTGGAAGAAATAAAACTGCTTTCCTTCCCCAACATTCTCTCCTTCAAACTTGGTATGCTCCCAAAACCAGTCAAAATTCCCAAACTCTGATTATATTTCATCTAGAAGAAGAAAAACAAATCAACAGGAAATATGGAAACCGTTCTCTTGATTTCTCCCTCCTTCCAAAGCTAACGTCTCACTTGTCCAGGAATCTCTGACGGAGAGTCCTCCCAAGCAGCTCACATGCCGTGGTGGTCCTCAGCCAGGGTAGGTTTTCTCTTCTGCGTTTCGGCAGCCCCCTGCATCCCTGATTCTCCGGTTCAAGCCTTCTCCATCTCTTAAGAACGCATTGCGGGTATTTGAGCCCAAATTATCTAAACCACTGAACTTCCATGTTCCTGGGGTTTGAGCCGTAGCTTTGAATGGGAAATGAACGTGCCAGCACTTCTTAAGGTACTAACCTCCGCGAGCTTCGCACAAGCAGGACTGAGCGCCAGGCAGGGTTTAGCTAGGAACAGCCCGGGGGCTCTGACACCTGAACTCCGAAATGCCTTGCGAGCCCCACTGCACCCAGCTGGCATCTCGGCTCCTACTGAAGTGATTTATTTTTTAAGTTAATTCTGTTCCAGCCGTCTCCCTTCCTACAAACGGATCCTGACAGCCCTCAAGGGGCATTCTAGAACCTGTCTGTTAAAGAAACCACGGCTCTCTCCTTACTGTGGCTGTCATTAAATCTAGCATTCTAGATTCTGACATAGAGATGACTCTAATAAGATCACATTTGGATCACAAAGAAAAGCGATTGCAAAACTTTGGCAAGATTTGTTCAGTTTTCACCCTGAGGGGCTACCATGAGAAAGAAGCTGGGCGAGGGTGGAGTAAGAATTCCAACATAGTAGCACTCTCTCTAGGGCAAGGGATCATTTATGGAGGAGACCCCCCGCTTTATGCAAATGGATTAGTACCGAAGACGTGGGGGTAGATCAAAATTTGGGCATATCCAGTAGTAGTTCTCCATGGAGCATCGCCATTGTGGATAGAATGCACATCTGTTCTTAATGCCAATCAGCAATAGGAGGGTTTCTAAGATTTTAGTGTTTTTTATTCTCTTCCATCAAGATTTCAATATTTCAGTTGAATGGCTTATGAAAAATAAAGGCTGGAGTTTCTGAGTGTGTGCCAGACATTGTGCCAGCACTTTGTGTGAGTTGAATTATTTCAACTCCACAATAACCCCATGGGGTTGAAAGTGTCATTATCCAATTTGCAGATGATGAAGCTGAGACCCAGAGGGGCCCAATAACTTGTCCAAGTCACGTAGCCAGTGAGCAGCAGGACAGGGCCCAGCAGGTCTGCTGCAGCCCTGGTGCTCCTGAGCACGTGCTCCACTCTCTAGGCTACGCAGGCACTCCCCACTGCTCTTTCTAAAATGCTTCCCCAAAAGTCACTCAGCTGGTTTACTGCAAAATGCACAGTCTGGGGCTATGCCTGTGGACTTCCCTCCACACAGATAGGTGGCCGGGCAGGCAGGACCTATAGGACAGACGGATAGCCAAGGCCCCAGGCTGTTACCTGAGTCCACAGGTGCGTTTCCAAAGGTGCTCCCTACTGCAGGCTCTCCTCTCTGAAGGTGGTACCGTGGCCAGCTGGCCCCTGGCATTCCTCGTCAGCAGTCGTAAGGCTTCAGGGACATCGGAAGCATCTGCTTCTCAGGGAAAGGATGAAAACTCCCCAGCAAGGATGCTGTGCAGGTGGAAACGCCCTGAGCTAATGAGCTCAAGAGTAACAAATGAGATTTTCTTCCTTCAGGGTTGTCAGGGTGGCCCCCAGGAAACCCCACCGCCCCGGGATCATTGATTTGAGAGCTCCTGTTGTTGCCCGATGGAGACCTCCATGGGGGAAAGAGAAAATGTTTTCTCGTGGTTTCTGCAGAGCAGTCCCAGAATAAGTAAGACGCAGCCTAGTAATGAAGCAATGACAGCCTTGGACTTAGCCGGGAACGGCGTCATTATGCAGGAATAATTCATGGATCGGTACTGTCAGTCCTAGTTACGGGCGCTCAACTGTCAAGCTCTATGAAACAAGACTCCACGTGGGGCCTGCTGCACTGCACTCAATCCACTTATGTTCCTGAAATTCTGCACGATTACCAATTGCCACATATTCAACAAGGGCCCTAACTAGCTTCGGTGTTGTTGAGCTCCTCAGAAAGACAGCTCCTGCCCCCAAGACCAAAGCTTTTAGGGACCCCACACACTCTGACCCTACAACGATTTAATCAGACACAAATGCGGGTTGAAGTCTCTTTTCTGGAAAGGCAAAGCTTTTCCTAGTCTGCAATCCCTGGATATAACACTGTGCTTTTCATTGCTGAAAAGAAATGAATTGCATGAGGAATTGAGGATGAAAGTGCATTTTCATTAGCTTCTGTTGGATGCTGGGGGATTACGGGGTAAGGAGGAAATCTCTCTCAGAGCTGCACTAAAGAAACCCTTCTTTGTTCTGCACACATTCTTGACGGTGGTGCCTTTTGCTTCCCTCGGAGGTGTTGGAAGTCGTTGGCCTTTGGGAACCAACGTGAATGTGAATTCAAGCCATCTGTGGCAGCTGCTGTCAGTCCTGTGCTGTGAACAGAACAGGACTTGTTCCATGTCACAGAGCTTTGGGGTCCCACCCTCATACACCATCAGCATTTGCTTTGTGTCAGATCCATGCAAAACTCTTATGACTGCAAGTTACAGAAACTCTCAGTTCAAACTAACATGGGCGAGGACAGGAAATAAAATGGCTTCTATTTCTGGGAAGTGCAGCTCTACATATTCTACAAATACCCTTGGGTCACGCTGGGGGGAGGCATGACAAGGCACCTACCCGAAGGTTTCTCGGGGCAGGTGTAGGTTTGGGGCAGGTTTGTTTCAGGGACGAGCTCTAAAACAGAAGGCAGCAGAGTGAGGCTGCTAGAGCCAGGAAAGCAAACCAGGGCTGCCAGGGTGGGCGGCAACAGAAGTAAGAGGCGTGCCCTGGGAGAGGCTGCGAAGACCAAGACGGGAAAGGAAACCCTGGGAAGAACCTAGATGTGATGCGGCAGCCAAGACAGGAGGAGGAGGGGGCCCCACGGATGCCGCCGAGCAGAAAGGGGAGGGCGCTGTACAAGCAAGAGGCTGCGTAGGACAGAAAAGCCCAGAGAATAAAGGCAGGGAAGGGGCGCAGGGACAGGGGCCCTGGTCTCCGCAGGGGTGTGCTTCATAGACAAATGCGCTGACCCGGCTGTCTCAGAGTTGGCTCTCAGGAGAGGGCATCTCACGTGTCCAGGCTTATTTGGTGCATACAGCACAGGGCCAAATGCAAACGGGAGCTGAATAAATGCTTGCTGCGCGTGGAGACCAGGGTGGAGGGGCTGTTGGGGCTCCTGCACGCCTCCGAGAACCATCTTAACCCTGACCCACGCTGGCCGCCCTCCCTCTCCATCTGCAAGTCCAGGCGGCCCCCAGCCCCCGAGACCCCTTCGCCGACGGCACAGCCTCCTTTCCTGTGGGGAACCACCCAGCCAGCTCCAAGGAGTGGCCAAGGCCCGGTTCCTTTAAAAGAAGGCCCCGGTCCGTGCCCTCGTGGCCGAAAGCACCCTCCGTGTGCGTTTTCATTCTGGGTAAAGGCTGCAGCCATTATGCCTCTCCTGGGTGATTTTTTCCTGGAAACAGGGTCGCCATCTTCATGGCTTCCTCCTCCTCTTCCTGTCTTCTCTGTGGAATCTCTGGGAGCACTTTACCTTTCTCCTCCAAACCCGGTGCTATTTATTTCTTCCAAATAAATGTTACAAAAACAGTTTCCTCCAACTATGTACAGGCTGCGGCTCACAAGCCGCTGCTTTGACTGCAGATGTGAGCTGCTTGGGAAGGTCTGAACTTGTGAATTCGTGGACTTAAGAGTTCAAATGTTCTTGTCTCAACCCTAAATGTTTAGCTTAAATAAGAGAATAAGGCTGGCAGAGTTTCCATGCAAATGGCCTGACTGTTCCATAGAAAGAAGCCACTGATCCTAAGGAGGTGGTGTCCCCAAGGCTGGGTGATATAATATTAAGGAGCTTTAAGGGGCACTGATGTTGGGAGAAATCTTTCTCTTGGAAAGAGCGGTGGCACTGGCCCTTCTGGGTGTGTGGAGCAAGCTCTAGAAAGAGGCAGCTCTGTCCGCTCTGCTCGCACCACTAAACCAGGGCAAACATGAACAAATGAATATGTTGCAATCATAGCCCTATTATTTTTCTGTATCTACAATTTATTCCGGGAGCAGGAGAGATATTTAACAATTACTTAGCAGTCTTCTTTACAAAACGAGAGCATGAATACAGATAACACTGGAAAAGATTATTGAATGCAGAATATTGAATTATCCATGGTTGGGAGCTGGCACATGAATAATTCATTCTCCACACTCCAGGTAGCGGCCCCACCCGGGCCCGCGAGGCCGGGCCACGGAGCTGAGGCTGGGCAGGGCGTGCTGAGGGAGGACGCACTGACATTCTGCAAACAGTGCAAAGCTCCGCCGAACTTGCAGAAGCAAGCAGCTGCATGTCAACCTCTTTGCTTTTCTGCAGAGCATATTTAATTTCTGCATTGCTGTGGACGATAATCAGTAATGAAGTCATTAAATGCAAGAGGGGGTGGAGAGAGAACTGTCTGCCAACCTTCTCCATTAAATTCAGGTACTTTGGCACATCTCTAATTAAGATTGGGAGGCTTGAGTTCCAATTGACAAAGCACTCCATCCCCATGACACACAGTCAAGAGCGCTCCAGGGCAGAGCTAATGCAGTGAGCAGGGTAATGGCTTGGATAATGCCAATAAAGATTTCTAGTTATACTAGCATCCGAGGTTAACCGGTGCTACCCATTTCTGGGTGTGTTGCTGGGTCTCTCCTAGACCTGCGGAGAGAGGTGATTTTCATGGGACCATGTCTGAGTAATTTATCTAGAGTCCGTAGAGACCACCTTTACAAATCTCAGAATCAGGATTTCCTTTTCCTAGGCTGATGGCATCTCCATCTAAGCTCCCAAGATCTGGGGCATAAAATATCCCCAGTTGAATTCACTCTAGAGAATAGCAAAGATACACATCATTTCTATGGAAGGCTAGGTGGCCAGGTAATTCCCTAGAGGGTTATATTGTTTTATTTTCCACTCATTTAGAAATTTGGAGCAAACATTTTGACATTTGCTGATTATCCCAGTTTTTTCCCTGAGGAGCAAGCCTGAATTCATGAATTTTAGATTTGTCTCTAGGAAACACATATCTGAGATATGAGGGTGAGGAATGTGGTAGAGATGGGGGCGGTGGGGAGGAGGGGCTTGCAATGGTTGAGCTGCTGTAACTCCAGGAGTTCATTCCCATTTAGGTACGGGGGATAGAGCAAGGCAAGTAGGGAGAATGAGGTAGAGACAGGAGAGTAAGGAGAGAGGATCCCTGCTTATCTGCAAAATGCAGTCCAGCAGGGGTCACTCTCTAAGCCTGGTCCATTTTCCATCCAGAAGTGGCTGCCTCTCATGACCGACTGGTATACCTGCCTACCTGCATTTGGTAGACATCTGCCCAAGTGAGGACTTAGCCCGTGGTGATGGATAAAAGACCTGAGAACACCAAGTATTGGGGTTGTCTCTATTTCCTTGCTCAGCCTTAGTGTATTTTCAAAAGGCCAGTCTCCATCCACTTGCCTCCTGGGTTTGTATCAATTGTCCTTCCATATGGTTTTCAGTGATGGCAAAGATGGAAGCCATGTGCTTGCTTTAACGCTCACTCTGCAATATTAGCATGGTAGCTGGCAGCTGTACCTTTGCACCCTTGAGCAATCCATCAGAACCCAACAAACTCCCTCACTTGAACTATAAAGTGCAATTAGATCAGGCAGCCTTCAAAATCTCTATTAAATCATATCCCTAAATTCTATGCAGCTTCAATAGTCACATATTTTCATCAGAGGCATTGCCACTGGCCAATTTTTTTTTAAAAACTGTGACGTTCTTAACATTTGTTTCACAAAGAGATTTGTTCTATATTTGCATCTTAGAAAGAAATGACTGCTTTTGATGAAGAAAAAGGTTATAAGAAAAAAACAACATGACCAGGTCCAGAAGTCTTCTTTCATTGCTTAAAACATTCACCAAAATAGTTTGTGAGGGTTTTAAATAATTAAAGTCATACGGAAACATCTAACTGAAAGTAAGAGCCTTCCCCCCTCGACCCACCCACCCCACCCCTGCCTCTCTCCCCTAGAGAGACACTACTAAGAGCTTGGTCTACAAGTTTTGAGAGCAAAGTTGGAAAAGTTGTACTTTTGTCAACAAGAAAAGAAGTGGCTTTAATAAGAAATTTTAAAATTTAATAAAGTAACCAAGAAGGCAAGTAATAAAGCTAAAGAAGGAAATCTTGATAAAATTGTCGCAGTGAATACGACTGCAGCGGAATTCAGCTCAGGCTCACAAAGCCAGGGACGGGGTGACACACAATGAGGAGGCTAATGAAGCCTCACCCAAGCAACAACAGACGGTGGTGTCTGCAAGGAGCCCTGGAAGGTTAAGCAGAGAATCAGAGGAGAATGCTGCCACGCGGAGGAAGAAAGATTGTGAAAGCAGGCAAAGAACAGGAAGCAAATGAAATGGGGTGAGGTGTGTGGGAATTCCCTGCGTTCTCAATGTGACGTTTATGTGACCTAAAGGCTCATTAACAATAACAATGACAATAACAATAACAATAACAGTAACAATAACGACAGAAAAACGGACTGAGTGGATGGTTGGGGCATTCCTGAGAACTAAGTTCCTCTTCATTTGGTGACTGCTCCTAACTGGGTTTTTGGCACTATTTCCACCAAATCTCGGGGAACACAGGCCACATTCTTTATGTAAGGGCGGAGCCCGGCCACAGGAAGCAACTGTTTCACATGAGAATCTTCCTGTCTGTTGGCTGATAGAAATGAGCCCCCCGAGAGAAGCCGTGAAGGCGCAGTCTGAGATCCTCTCAAATCAGCGATGCCGTAGAGCCTGCGCGTAGGCGCAGCAAGGAGCTCGGAGGCGACGGATTCGGGTTCAGGTCCCGGCTACACCAGTCACTAGCTGTGCATCACGGAAACTCGGAGACACTAGAGAGAGAGAGAGAGAGAGAGAGAGAGAACTAAGGATTAAATAGAAAATTCTGCAAAAAGTGCATAGAGCATAGTAAACACTTTACATATAGTGGTTAATAAGGTTCATGGTGAAAACTAAGACGAGTGAACATAAAATGGAGAGACCCCCCCCCAACAGAACCCCAGATACTCCCCTTTTGCCACGCACTGACTGATCACGGAGGACAGTCTTGCTCTTTCATAGCAATTTTGCTACTGGCCCTTGCTGTGTGCCTGGCAGGCTCGGAGCACTTTACGCATATTATCCTGTTCACTACAACAGTACCCGGAGACAGATGTTTCCTATCAACCCCATTTTACTGATGAGGACGCCAAGGCCCAGGGAAGTCAATCTGCCCACGTATGTACTGCTAAGGAGTGTTGGAATGAGTGTTCCCGATTCCAGGGCCCAGTGGCTTCATCACAACCACCTCCCACCACAGGAGGTGGTGGCCTCCACCGGAGGCCCCCACATGCTCTAGCCCTGGCAGGGGCCCACCTGCTCCTCCTGGTGAGCCCCGATGCCCACAATGCTGTGGGCAGGGCCCAGCACACTCAGTCTTGGCTGGATGGCACAGGGTGGGGGGACCACCAGGTGGCCTCCAAAGCTGCTGCCCCGCACCCCCGGCTGGGATGCCCCACCCAGAGCCTCTCTCTCTTTGCAGCTCCACTTACATGTGGCCTCCACAGAGAGGCCACCTGTCTAGAGAAGGCCTCACTACTTACTCCTCGTTGGTTTTCCTTTCTAGCACTACGCTGCGTACTTGGTTCCTTCCATCCCTCCCACCAGCCTGTCCTCCCCCACGAGCACAGGAATCCAAGGGATGAATGCCTGTGAGCCGAGGCTGCCTGGGCACCTTCTTGAAGCATCACAGGACACGTGGTCCCGTTCCCTCACCCCACAGGAGGGGCCTAGGTCACTTGCCTGCCGCATCTGCAGGGACACCGGCACGTGACCTGGGATCCACCCAGCGTGCGCCCCACGGCAAGCTGTGGCAGTGTCAGCATCGCGGGCCTGGGGGAAGCAATGCAGGGGGGCCGGGGGTTATTCCTAGGGGTGTAGCCTCGAATCCCAAGCCTCTGTGAGCTACCCAAGATCCTTTAACAAGTCCCCTTGCCAGTAAAACTAGCTAGAGTGGATGCTGCTGTTTGCAGCGGAGAACCATGAGCAAGACGGAGAAGCAACGGGTGCATTCTAGAAAGATAAAGAGGAAAAGGAACAGACATGGGGGCAGGGGGAGAAAGAGAAAAGGTGCTTATCTCGCATTGCCGCCGTCTCTGGCCATCCACACTTGTGGGTGGGGGGAAGCCCTGCCTGCAACCCTGCATGTGTGTCTCCTTTCCCTAAAACCTCACATTCTTCCTGGTTGAAACCTTATGTTTTTTTAGGAGGCTGAAACCCAAGCTTAGCCCTGATTTTTGCTCTGTCAAAAACACACAGCAGTTCCTATGACATGCATGGATTTCCATGGTAATAAGAATTCTTAGCAGCAGCAAGCGAGGATTTGCCCCTTCTCTCTCCCCTATTTTGTCCGAGCACTTTAGCATGAAAACTGAGTGGGTCGTAAAGGAACACTGAGTAAATAAACTTCTGATGTTAGGGTCACTGAAGAGGCCCCTCTGACCCCCATATCACATAATTTATCTGCCATTCTGGCTTAACAGATTGCCTGCACTTCTACCATTAGGAACATAATTTATACTATTATAAAAAAATAAATATGGAAATATTTAAAGACAATAGCTTTTCATATATAAAGACCCCCACATGGGGCTACCAGAGGGTGGGGTCCTGGCCCTGGGCATCTCAGGATGAACCAAAGTGCAACTCACTGGTGATTTCACATGAGCGGCCAGGAAAAAGGTCCTGGGAAAACGGGTGCAGTGATGGGTGCAGACCACATGTCATCCTTTCGTTCAGGAACCGGCAGGACTCTCGAAGACATCGGTGGGTTTGCTTTCCTGTTACCTGCCTCCCCGCTGTCTGTTGGGAGTGCTGCAATTTTCCAGGGGAACTCCCTCCCCCCACTTTCACACTGGGGCAAATGGGAGCCAGTAAGAGCAGCACATCACCCTGCCCGGAGACTTGGTTCAGGCATGGGCATGCAACCCCAGCTAGGCCAACAAATTCAACAATGGGAATTTTGTTGGAACTAACTAGAAAGAGGAATTCCTGGATGCAATGTGAGCCTGGAGCTGCTGACCGTCATTCTTCCATCTGATGGGAAGAGCCCCTCTGCTTGGAGCCAACACAGAACCGAGAGGAGAACATTCTCAGTGACACCATTTGAGCCCTGGAACCAGTGGTGCCTGGAGCTAGCCTACCCCCACCCTTCAGGCGCTGGTCACGGCACTGCCTTGTTGGTCAGAGCTGATTTGGGTGGAGTTTCTGGCATCTGTCATTAAAAGGGTTTAGACCGAAGCAGGCATTTCTGTTACAAAGCCAGAGAAGAGGAGAAAAGAGGATTTGGAGACAAACCACCCATTTCCTGATTTTGCTTTTTATAGTTGACGTCGGGAAACGGTGAGGTGTGGAAACAGATTTCTGGGTAAAAGATGACACATAAGCCCATCTCACCATGCACAATGAAGATGACGTCCCAAAGATCAGGCTGTGCCCTGCGAGCTTCCAGAATCATCATGCCCATGGCAAAGGGGACCTGATCCTCCTACCCCTTGCGATGCAGTGGGTGGGGATATGATTAAGGTGCAATAGTTCCATGCAGATGCATTGTGTGTATTTCTGCCCCCAGACAGGTATATTTCATTAGTTACAGGAGCAGGTAGAGGCTCCTAAAAGCTGGTTAAAATTCTGCTCAGTACCACTTTCTCCACCTCCCAACACCCTCAACCCCATATCCTAAGGCAGATTAACTCTAACTGATGACATTGCATATTTATCTCCCAAATCAAATCAGTGAGTGGGGTCAGAGTGGCAAAACAAGCAGGAATATTGCAATTATGTTCAGGTGAGCCCACACTTGACGTGGTAAAATAGATTCGTTCTGGGTTTCCTGTTTGTAGCTGCAGAAAATCTTCTTTATTTCCTTGCCCAAGGTCTTGGCAGTTTCAAGAAGGATCCTGAGGTGGGAGGGAGCAGCTCTCAGGTTTCCCATCTAGAGCAGGAGGAGAAGTATATATGGTCAAGCAGCCAAAGTCTCAGCCACAGCAGGCCTTGGAGCCCAGGTATTGGTTGATTGGTGGGGCCTCTCCTTCTTTCGGTGAATTATCTCCTTATCTTCTCGTCCCCATGGCCAACTTCATCCTGTTCAGTGAAGAATTCTGCAGAGATGTCCATGATGCTCTCTTGCCCTCCCTAGAGCCTCCGGGTGTGGATGAGCTCGTGCTCAGGCTTCTGGAAACAGACGCCCAATTGACTTCTGCAGTGAGCTCTTCTGCACTTGGGTGCAGCTAAACTCTTCTCAACATAGTCTTCCTCCTTCATTCATTCAGCAAACACTTCATATGCCCACAGTGCAACAGGCTGTGCCCTTGGCAAGCTCACAGTCCAGGGGCAGAACACGTCAAGAAAAGAGGCCTTTGTCGCAGAGTGGGGGACATGCCTCGATGGGGAAAGGATGGCCTGCTGAGAGCAGCAAGGCCTCTGGAAGCCAGGGAAGGCTTCCTGGTAGAAGGGATGTTGGGCCTGACACCAGTCACCCAGCTAAGGTGTGGGAAGAGAGGCGGGGAACGAGCACCCCAGGAAGAGGGGGCAGGATGTGCAAGGCTCAGGGGCAAGGGCCTGGCCTGGAAGCAGCTCTTTTCCCACGGGGGCCTTTCACCAGCCCACAGCCTCACATAGGGCAGGGTCCTTTACGACCCACCTGAATGTGCCCAGTGCCTGGAGGAGGGCCAAACAGGCTCCGTGACGGTTCATTGACTTTCACACAAAGAAACAGACAAAGGTCCTCATGAGGCATCGTCTTCTCCAGGCCTCCTCTCATCACTGTGGCCCGAGTGCCCCACCAGCCCAGCTCACTAGCAGCCTCGAGCATTAGGGAAGTGGCCTAAGTCCTTGGGAAGCACACCGTGGAACTCCCCAGGGTAGGCATCAACCAGGACCCAGCGGTTCTTCTAGAACCTGCTCCTTGTTGCAAAACTTGCCTGTGGGGACCATGGGGGCAGGAGCCTGCAGGGCAGCTGAAGAGCTAGGTGCTGGGGGAGGGGTAGACACAGTGGGGGGCACAGATTGGAGTCAACCATGCCCAAGGATCTCGCCATGCACTCCTCCAATATCCCTGAGTTCGCCCCCTGGTAGCCCCGGGGCGTTGTTGCCTGAACAAACGCATATGGGCAAACGCAAGCACAGCCGGGCACCTGGTAAGCGTCCCTTGTTTATTTGTTAAAATTGAACTAAAACAAACAGCAATCAAACTCGGACAACACAACCCTCTCATCCCCTCAGTGCAGTGAAGGCAAATGCAGGGGCTTGACCTTGCTGCCACCAGCCATATGAAGGGATCCGGGGAGCCCTGGCTGCGGAACCCGGGGCTCGGCAGTCAGCTGCGGGCATCCAGGGAACCTTCACAGAGGAGAGGAACCTGCCGCAGGAAGGGCTCACCTCCACTCTTTGCCATTCCCCTGACACCGGTGGTCTCAGTGACCGCTCCCGGCTTGCCACGTCAGATGTGAGGGCTGGTTTGGCGGGGGCAGTGGTGTAAAGTTTTGCACATTTCCAGGGAGACTGAGGAAACCACGGCAATTGCCAGAGCAAGTTGGGAGGAGAGAAGCATGGCCGGGCAGGCCCCCAAGAACTCGCATTTCCAAATAAAGGGAGGTTTATCTACTTGCTCACCCCCGCACCCAGTCAGGGAAGGTCCTGGGTCGGTTAAGAGCACAAACTGTGAGGCCAGACTTTGGGACAGCGACTCAACCATCTGAACCTCAGTAGGATAAATGGGGAACCATAACGCTTAGCAGGGCTCTTGTGAGATTCAGGGACGTGAAGCATGGGCAGCACTTAGTGTGTGCCTGGCCCAGGGTTTCCCACACTCAGCTCGGCTGACATTTTGGGGCTGGATGGTTTTCTGTTGTGGGGGACTGTCCAGTGCCTTGTAGGGGGGTTAGCAGTGTCCCCCCAGTTGTGACAACCAAAAACTCACCAGTGTCCCCTGGGGGGAGTTGAGAAGCGCTGGCCTGGCCCATCAAACGCCTTCGCTGGGTGTGAGCCATTTCCCACAGTCACAACCTCAGTGCGTCTCGACACTGAGGGACGGGCACACGATGACACAGCAGTCGGGAGGGCTGTCAGGGAACAGAGGCCAATTCCAGTAGGTTCTGGCCACCTGCTCCCCACCTCTGCCCTTGACCCCAGGCTCCACCTCCAGCTGGCAGCCCCAGGGAGCCTTTGAAAAATGCCCCTCTGATGGCATCAGCTCCAGTGCCCGGCTGGAAACAGCAGCACAGAAATACCTGTTGAGGAGATGAAGCCTGAGAGAGACAGCCCTTCTCTGGAAGGAGTAGGGGCCGCCTGGATACGCTGGGTTCGGACTCAATCCTACCCACAGTTTGTGGGCTCCTTAGGAGTCTGCCAGCAGGCAGGTGAACGAGGCGTGAAGCTAGGACCCTCCCCGGCAAGGAGGGGACACGGCCCCTCAGCCCAGCCTTTTCCCAGCACAGAGAAGGGAAAATATTGACTCTGCATATTAAAATGTATTAAAGCCCTCTCATGGAGGGCAGTCAGCCCCTGCTCAGCCTTCCTCCCAGCTCCCACCCGGCTCCCGGAGATAATTTTACACAGATCTGCTGAAGCTCGAAGTTCTTCCTGGGAGTTTGGGAAGCTTCTCTCCCGGCCAGTGGAGAATGGAGGGAGACGACACCCCTCTGG
Source organism: Cabassous unicinctus (assembly GCA_029593785.1). Classification (NCBI taxonomy): domain Eukaryota; kingdom Metazoa; phylum Chordata; class Mammalia; order Cingulata; family Chlamyphoridae; genus Cabassous; species Cabassous unicinctus. Next base: position 45,859 of record JAQZBX010000025.1, read on the forward strand.
GTGTTTACAAATTCCTGGAGGGATGGGATCGGAAGATTCTTTGTTCTTTTATTCTCTGGGTCTGCAGTAGACCTTAGCCGCCAACCCCAACATCACGCAGACGTTCCCCGTCCCAACGGGAGGGTGCAGATTCACAGCTCAGGCAAAGGCTTCCTCCAGCAGGGATCCCCAGCCCTCCTTGCCCTCGGCCACCGGGACACTAAGACCCTGGACTGCAGGCAACAGCTCAAGGATCCTCTGGATTTCACGTTTGCCCCTGATTTGATCACAATGGGCTTTTGATCCTTTGTCTCCTGGCAGGCTATTTCCTGTCCTTTTCTAATACAGAGGGGCCTCTGGGCAGCACCCCCAGGTCTGTGGGCAAGCACCGGCCACCCCCGCCCCTCTAACGAAAGTCCCTTCCTCTGCTGCCCAGTCCTGTCTGTTTGTCCTTCTCATGCATTCACGTAAATTAAATTTCTGCAATGGCATCATGCAAAATGACTGGGCCCACTTTCACTCCATTTGGACAGTATATTTGGGAGCATCTGACTTAAAATACAGGCAACACGGCACATCCGTGCTCATTAGGGGGCCTGGCGGGCTCAACAAGGGTCGGTTTCAGAGAAGCTGACAGGGAACAAGAGCGCACGGGTTAGCAGGAGGGCCTGTTCATTTACCTTTGGGCGACTAGTCTCCTGGGGCTGCGGGGACACAAGCTCGTGTGTGCGTGTGTGTGCACGCATGTGCATGCGTACATGCAATTTTGAAATATTTTCAATGATAAAAAGGTTTGCAAGAATAGTGCAAAGAGCTCCCATGTACCTTTTACCCAGATTCACCAGTTTTTAACATTGTGCACGCTTTTATACCTGTGTATATGTGTACATTTCCAACCCATTTCATAGTAGGTCACACAACATGTGTCACTCCTCCAAGACGCTCAGTGTATCTAAGAAGAAGACCCTTCTCTTACACATTCACAGTCCAGTTATCAACTTCAGGAGATTTAAGACGAGTGCAATATCTTAATCTAATCTACAAATCAGATTCTTATTTTGTCCCAATGTCCTTTATAGATTTTTTTCCCATAAAGATCTACTCCAAAGTTATATTGCATTAGATGTCAGGCTCTACAGTTTCCTTTTATTCTGGAACAATTCCTCAGCTCCAACTTTCATGCCATCCATCTTTTTGAAGAATACAGCTCTCTATCTTACAGATCGTCTGTCCACTTGTGTTCCTGCTTCCCGATGGTTAGATTCCTTTAGCGAGCACACCATGGTGGGCAGACGCTCCATGGCCCCGGGGACTTGTGCGCAGCCCCAAAGGGCTTCTTCCCTCTGCCCATCCACCAGGTCCCCACCCCTCCTCAGGCTCGCCCCACCATGCCCTGCCCCGGAAAGCACAGGAGGAGCCCCCGCGCCACATCCACAGACCCTCCAGGCCGCCTCCGCGGGGCACCCCAGGGAACGGGGTGCTCAGAGGCCACCCCTCCACCACGTCTGGCCCTGAAGCGGACATACCTGGGCTCGGCGTGCAGCAGGTGCCTCTGCGGATGGGACCCCCAGCTGCCCCCACGGGAGCTCCAGCCGGTCCTGGAGCAGCACAGTGGCAGGCAGCACTCCCTCTCCTCTACCCTCTCTGCTCTCCCCAGGTGTGAAGAGGGAGGAGCTAGGTGACGTCATCATGTACCTGCTTCTGCAGGAAAATTCTCCACTGCCGGCATTCCTGAGCCTCCCCTTTCAGGGTTCCTCTCGGTGCTCAGCCCCCTCCCGAATCTCCCCATCACCAATCAAACCCCCAAGCTGCCGGGAGCTCCGGAAACCAGCAGGAGAATGGACACTCCAGGTGGGTGGCCCGTAGCCCGCAGCCCACTCTTGTCCCCTCCAACAGCAGCTGCTGGCCCTGGACGACACTGGGATTCGGCCTGAATGGGAACCAATGAGGGACGCCCCTCCCCCACGGGTGGACAGGAACTTGGTGGACAAATGCCCCAGTTGGCCTCTGCCTCCTCGGATGATGTGGAGACATTTTCTACACCTGCCCCCAAGGTTTCCCCGTGGTACTGGGCATCGGTGGCCCACAGTGACGAGACACCAGTAACAGTCTCCTTCCCTTCCCCACCTCACTTCTCTGCTGTCTCACTGGCATTTCCTTCAGTCACTCAAAGCCTTGTTTCAGAGTCTGCTCCTGCAGAAACCCCAAACTCAGACACCCGACCTCCTCGGAGAAAGGTCTTCTGTGGTGGCCCCACAAATGGCCTGAGCTGTGGAAAGAGAGCCCAAGGACCAGCAGGCACCCAGTCAACTCCAGCACACTCACCTCAGTCCATCAGAAAGGAGGGCAGACATCAAGCAGAACTTCCTGACAGGTCTGGGATGCTGCGGTACCTGAGAATTCTTCAGAAGCTGTTGGACAGCTGTTCCACCAGGGAAGGGGGACGGTGTCACACAGAAGCCGATAAGGATGTCAGCAAGGATGTTCACAGCCTGGATGGGGTGCAGAGAAGGGCATCTCTAAAGCCCCTCTCGCCCTGAGTGCTCGTGCATTCCGGTGAAGGCTGCGTACAGCTTAAAGCCAATGGGAGCGGTGGATGCAAATAACCCTTCCGAGTTATTAACAATGGTAATGGCGAGATAAAATAATCATTGAAGCACTGTGAGATGCCTTGAACAGCATTGCAATTGCAATAATCATTGTTATTGTAATCGTGAGTTAGAAAATGATTTTATGCTAATAGATCAATGAGTACAGAACGGTTCAGTAACCGCGTGTGTGGGAGCCTGGCTCAGGCTAAGCTGTTTCAGGACAACTGGGTATGGTATATATTCGGGGTGGGGGCATGGCAGAGGAGGAGGGCTTTTAAAATGCACACACTTCTGCAACAACAGCAGGAAATCAAAGGGCAGAAGATCCAGGAGCTGAAAATAAAGGATAGATGAGCTCCCAAGACCCTGAACTTCATCAGCTTGCGAGATCCTGACTTGACTGACAGCAGTGGTCAGGCATCAGCTTCAGGGCTCATAGCGGAGCGCGGGTGGCCGCTGAGAAGGACGAGCACTCGCATGTTACTGGAGATCTGCGATGCTGAGCGCCTTCCCGGGCTTCTCCTGTTTCACCCTCAGCACCCCCACACGACAGTTCTCACTAGCTCCTCGTTTCACAGGGGCAGCAGCGCGGCGCAGAGGTCCCTGGCTGGTGGTGGACCCCCCGACAGTCTGACTTCACGCATTTCCGTTCTATGTTCTGTGCTCTCAGAGTTGAAGGAAGTAGGACAAGAGTTGGGTCAAGGTTCTTATGGGAAGGGGAAAGTCAATGCAAAAGAAAAACCACGCAACGCCAGCCGTCGGAAATGGAAAGCTTGCCACTTGCGCTTCTGCAAGGTTAATCTTTTAATACTGAAATAATCTGGCGTTCACGTGCTGGCTTTTCAACTTTCTGCTACACTACAGATGAGACCTCTGGATCTGATCACTGTCTTAACTGACACAAAATGGAGAGAATTTCAAAATGATGTGAGGCTTCTTTCCTCCCTGGCGTACTCTCTTCTTCCAAGAAAAAATAAGGTGTGGCCTCATGTGTTACCTTCTAATGAAATTTCAATTTGGGAGCATTTTCAGCACTCTGCAATTTTACAGAGATGAAAATACAAAAGCTCTCAAAAGCCTTCAAACTGAATTAGCCTGCAACATATAGTCAAGCTACATTCCTTTTTGACCCAGTTTATCTATTAACAATAAAAAGAAGCCAAAAGCTACCAAGGATCTCCTTGTCTCTCTTCTCTCTTCTGTTCTTCACAATCCAGCAATTATTGGGCACTTAGTGTATGCTAGGTGCTGTGCTGTGGGTCGTGCCAGGATAATTTTGTTCAATTCAAAAACCAGCCCCATAAGGATGGTCACGTTGTTATTTCCACTTTACAAACGAGACTGAGCCTTAGAGAGGGTAAGTTGAGGCAATGACCCAGAACTTTCCAGCAAAGCTCGCCACTCTCCATTCAGTCAGCTCAGGTCTTTGGCTCTACATCAGCTTCCTGAAGCCGCCGAAGCAAATCAGCACAAACGCAGCAGCTGAAACAACGTGAATTTATCATCTTAGCTCTGGAGCTCAGAGGTGTGGCAAATGCCCCCCGAAAGCCAGAATCAAGGAATTGGCAGGTGCTCCCTTCTGGAGGCTCTAAAGGAGGATTTGCTTCCTGGCGCCTTCAGGCCGTTGACCGGAGGCCGTTCCCTGTGGCTGGCAGAGCCCTTGTCCCACTTCCAGAGGCCACCCACGGCCCTTGGCTCAAGCCCCCCTTCCTCCACCTCACAGCAGAGGACCAAGTCCCTCTCGCGCTTTGCATCTCTCCTCTCTCTTCTCCCGCCTCATCTCTCTGCCCGCGCTCCTGCCTCCTTCTCCCACGTTCAAGGGGCCCTGGGCTGACCCTGGGCCCTCCAGGACATCCCAGGACCATCTCCCAACTCAGGGGCCTCACCTTAATCACACCTGCAAAGTCCCTTCTGCCATGGAAGGCGCGTGGTCAAGGGCTCTGCAGAGTAGCCTGGGCATTTGCGGGCAATGTCACCCTCCTGCCACAGGCTCCCCTAGGACCTGTTCTCAGGGTCTTTGTCATCCCTTCAACTCCCTTTCCAAAATACCCAAGCCGTGTGGGTGGTCCCGGGAGCAACTTCTCTCTCCTTTGCCAGAACTCTTTTCATCCACTTGCTAAACCGTCCCTGTTACGCATTTCTGAACACAAGTTCACAGAAAATGCATACCCTTTGCGGCAACTGCTGCTTCTTGGCCTTCCAGCGTGTTTTCCCATCCTCCCCCGTTTCACTGGTGGCAGACCCTGCCTCTCCCCACACCAGCACCTCTAGGCCAGCTCCAAGCCAAGGCTGCCATTCAGAAGCTTCGTCGATGACCGCCTCGCAGTACTGGAGCTTGAATCTGTAGCTGACACAGCCAGCTTCCCTGCCACTGGCCTTCTGTGCCAGTTTGGTATTATTCATGAATTCCAAAAAGAGATAGTATGTTTGTAAACGGATCTGTTCCTCTGGGCATGATACCCTTAGACTGACTTCAGTTCAACGGCTTTATGCTTACTTGATTAAATCGAGATTTGACCACGTCAGCAGGGTGTGCAGGGTTGGGTCCCTGGCCCCTTGGTGGGCTGTATAAACGGACACTCAATCAAGAACACGGAAGCAGATTCACAGAGAAGATACTCAGAGGAAGAGAGACAGCTCCATAGACACAGCAGAGGAGAGAACTTGATCCTGGAGCCCCGGAAGGAGAGGAGCCATGCGCCTTCCCAAACACTGACGAGTATTCTCAGGGATTAATCGATGACTACAGTTAGGCTTATTTGGGTCAGATTTCAGTCGCTCGAGCTGGAAAAGGTCAGGGCTTAGCAAGGAGAGCTCAATAAAAGAAGGAAATGGTCAGGGCGACCCACCCCCATCTTTATAAAGTTAACACAACGCTATAAAAGAGGCGCGTCCAAAGAGGGGGCGACATGCTCCGCTTCCACGCTCTCCTCGGCTGGGCACCAGCTCTGGGGCTCGATGTGGGAGGAAGGCATTGGGGAACAGCAGTGTCCAGAAAGCCCTGGAACTTGCTAGAAAGGCAAATGCTCAGTCTCTACCCTGACCTGCTGACGCTTGAAGGTGTGGCCGGCCAGCCTTCCTGGGATTCCGAGGCACACTTGAGCTTGAGGCCCACGGACATGGGGCGTTACAGGCTTTCCAGCTGAAGAAACCTGGGCTCGAATCGTGGCTTGAGCCCTTATCAGGGCCTGGCGCAGCCCACCTGGGCTTTCCCAGTTTTCACAAGCTCCTCGATAAACTGGAGAGACCAATCCTATTGTCAGGACTCCGGTTGCAAGAGACAGAAATGGAAAAAAATAGTAACTCATGGAAATGCAAAGTCCATGAGACAATCCAGGTTCCTATGCAGAGTCCCTGTGCTCCAGTGACGCCCGCAGGCCTCCTCTCCCCCAGGCTTTCCTGCAGGTGCTGAGTCCGAGGGTCCTTCCACAAGATGGGCTGGATGGGCGAGTCCCTGACGAGGTGCATCGCAGGCTTCCGACCTCGGGGCAAGAGGCCATCTCCTCCCAGTGGCTTCATCAAGAGCCCGAGTCTCTCCCCAAGCACTCCTTGCTCAGGCGAGGTCACGTCCCCCACTGAGGCTGCAAGGTGCAGTTAGCTTCTTACCAAACCTAGGGAATGACCTCCTCCAGAGAACGGGGGCTCGTCAGAAGAAGAGACAGGGTCAGGCAGTGTGTAACGATATCTGAGGATTAGAGAGCTAATACGTGTAAAAACTAAACTTGGCAAATGATAGCTGTTCATCGTAAGGACCGATTTCTACAACTCTACTGCCACCGTCCTTGGGACACTTGCTATTTTTACCAAAGGTGACCAGAAATGTCTGAAATTTCAGGAGAGAGAAATACGTTTTGAGGGAGAGGTGGAAGGAGAAGAGTCTTCTCTAAAGGTGTGTCGATAAATCAAAGCTCCATCATGCCTAATCTAAAGCCCCAGATAAAAGCATAGAGAAGACGACTGGTTTTGCAAGTGTGGGCCCAGGGATCTGCAGACTTTACTGCGGCTAAACCTACACCAAAAAGCAGTGAAAAGCCCCACTTAAGATTCCAGGAATTTGAAAAACCACTAAATAATAAATCAACATCAAAGGACTTGGGCAATGAAGATGCCTTTCCTTTCCTCTCACTTCTTCTCGTCTCCTTCCTCCTGGAGGAGGTAGAAGTGCACATGAATACTGCACCGTGTGTGTTCACACAAATATTAGTCACTTGACAGCAGAAAGACAAAGTTGCGTGTCCTCGAATGTTATCATTAAAATTCCAAGGATCCGTATTCTTAACTAACTGCAGCCTCCACATGGCCCGTGCCCTGCTAGCCTCCATAAACAGTTTTCTGAGAGGAAAAACATTTAAAAATCATGACCATGTCTTAAATTGGTATTACTTCTCTAGAAAAATGGCCTGGGGAAATTAGTGTCAAAAATAAAATTGTATGCTTCAGTGTCTTCATTTCCTCCAGACGGCATATTTTAACCCCAAGCTCATTGCAGACAGCTGAGGTAAAAAAAAAAATTAATTTGTTCAATATTCATTCCATATTAAATATAATATGTTTAGAAAATTGTGTTTAGCTTTGCAAAAGGCTAAAACATGCCTTTTATTAAGCAAAAGCAATAAGTAGAACTATTTTCAGAGAAGTAATGTAGTCGGAAAGTTCTCAAGTGGGAGGAAGAGCCATGCCCAGATCCTTGCATGCCAGGGTCACACCTGATGCGCCACACAAGCGACTCTACAAGAAATTCTCGAAGCACCAGACCTTGTTTGGCTTCCCCTTCTTGCCACCACCAGCCCCGCAGTCATCGTGTCTGGGTAGCAGCAAATGTTTGCATGGAGTGGGCAGACGGAAGGTTGTCCGGGCAGAGTCCTGGGCACAGAGAAGCGTCCCTCCAGCTGCATGACCAGTGGTCAGCCTCCTGACCTCCACTGGAAAAGACAGTTCTCTCCAGAGCCCAAGAGTTCCATCTGCGTCACAGTTACTACTGCTGCATAACAAATGCCCCCAAAGTCAAAGGCTTCAAAGAACAGCAATTGAGTATCTCTCATGTTTCTGTAGGTGAGACATTTGGGAGCGGCTCGGCTAGGTAGCTCTCACTTGGGGTCTCTCACGAAGCTGTCATCTGAGGGTGGCTGGCCCCAGGGTCACCTTGCCAGCTTCTTCCCTTGCACATCTGGCTCCTATACCGAGAAGACAAGCAGTAGTGCTTGCCGACATCTCTCTTTCTGTACACGGCTCTCCACATACCGTCTCCGGCACGGTGGCCTCAGCTAGGTGGACTCCAAGGAAGCGTGTCTGAAGACAGACAACCAACAAGTTGTGTCCCCTTTTCTAATCTAGCCCCAGAAACCCCACAGCCTCCTTTCCACCACATTCTACCCATCCAGGCAGCCACAGAAGCCCACCCAGGCTCAAGGGGGCTTCCTACTTTTGATGGGGAAGTAGCTGCAAGAACACGTGGGACCAAGTATTGTTGTGGCTGTTTTGGGGATATCTGAGCCACCCTGACTTGACTGCCCCGCGGCTCCCTGAGCTTCACTTCAGCAGAATCTGCACATTTCTGTACCTCTCACTTGCTTGACTGTGCAGTCCACCCTCCCTCCAGCCAGCTCAAGACTTTACCTAAGCGCTGGGGCTGGAGGACTCGGCGAGCAGGCACCCAAGGCTCTCTGATTTGCCCTGAGACCAGCAGCTTCTGAGCACAGCTTTCCCTGACATGAAAACTGTTTTCTTATTTTTCACAGCATCTCAGGTCAGGCTGAGAGGGGCAGGGGAGTGCTCTGGGTACAGGAAGGATGGGATGAGTGGGGAGCCGTGAACCACCACATGCACCTCGTCCTCACTGAAAACGTATCCCGGCTTTAGAATCGCCAAGTGAAGACATGTCTCGCCTGATGTCAGAGTTAAGGAACGGAGGTGCAGAGCTGGGATTTGATCCCAGACCCAACATCCTAACCCCCAGCCAAATGGGACACAGCCCACAAAGGAGCCTCCACACTGAGATGCCTCAGACAGGGGCACAGGTACCCGGACCCAGACACGGAACGCCCACGTCCCCAGCGTGTCCAGCAAGCCCCCAGCGCCGCGGCTGCTCTGGACCACAGAGCCCTGCACCATGTGATGAGGACAGCAAGATGCAGAAGCCGGGGAAGGCGGCAGGCTGCCCTCCTGAGGAGCTGCTTCTCCGGGGGTGGCGGCCGTCTCAGGGGCCTCGCTGGGCTAAGTCACCAGCGCCCTCCACCCCGCTGGCCCCGGACACCTGCCGTCCAGGCCGGAGGCTGCGGGACCAAATCCCCACCGAGGCGGTGTGCAGGCCAGTGCGTGGCCAGTGTTCTCCTAAGACACTCCGTGACGTCTCTGAGAAGCCATGTGAGCTGCCGGGGAAAGGGCCACAAGCCTGCGTCCGTCCTTATTATTCCATTCCCAGCAGTTCATCGTAACCAGTGAAACCATAGTCCCGGGCGGAGGCGGAACCTCGCACCTTGCGGTGCAGCGAGGAAGATTTTCCCTCCCAATCTCCGTTTAAAGTGTAAGTTGGGGTGACTATCGCTGCTGTGAACAAAGCAGAAAGTAATAACAAAGATAAATAACTCTGCAATAGAACTCCAGCTCCAGTAACCCTCCATCTATGTTTCCTCGCTGAGTCAGGCAGTCCCAGGCTTCGCGCTTTCGACGTCTGAGCGGCGACACGCAAAGGAGTTTCCCCTGCGCTGCTTCCCGCAGCGCCCCTGCCCTGAGTCCCCGCCCAGGGCGCGGGGACAGGCGCCGGGCGCACAGCTCGCCCAGGAGGAGCTCCCTGGGCCATCCCTCTCAGGCAGCCCAGCTCCAGAGCTTCCAGAGCTTCCAGAGCTTCCAGCGCTTCCAGAGCATGAGCTGTCAGTCGGTCCCCTTCAGCGACTCCTTATGCCACTTACTGTCAGCAGCTGAAGGCGGTTTTCCCGGATGAAAACACCGCCGTGGTTTTAGCAAATGGGCGTCAGTGCCTTAGAGGACCGCAGGGAAGGTCACTGGAAGGGAGCGAGGCGACAGCGGAGAGGACGCCCCAGGCGGGAAGGACACTGTATTGAGAGATATCAAGCTGTCTCTCTCCCCCTCTTTCCCCACCTCTTTCTCTTTTCTCACTTTATCACCCTCTTGCTTTCTCCTTCCAAATCCCTCTCCTCCTGTCCTCCCTCCAGTTCTGCCCCCTTCGCCCCTTCTGCCTTTCTCCCCATTTCTTCCCCCGCGCCCTCCCTGCTCTCTTCCCCTCCTCTTCTCCCCTTCCCTCTCCCCTTCCCTCTCTCCCCTGTCCCCACTCCACTCTCAGACACTTCCTGCCTGAAGGGACATGCCAGGGGCCAGCCTACAGCCCCCCGCCCCGTGCACGCAGGGGCCATGGGGCACACAGCTGCATCTGCAGTGGGTGCACAAGGACACGGCGGGGTCTCCCCAAAGCTCCTTGAAGCCCCTGCTTGAAGCTGCTTCCTGAATGGAGGCTCCTGAGCCAAGCATTTCTCCATTCTCCATGCACCCCTGCGCCCCAACCCTCCCACTCTCTCCCCCTCCCTTCACCCCCCTGGGCTCCACATCCTCCTGGGGCTTTGAAAACACCTGTGATGCTCAGCAAACAGGAAGGGCCCTCCGACCTTGCCCAGGAGGTGAGTAACTGCCACTCACCGGTCTCACGCCGCACCTGGCCCAAACCCTCTGCGCATTCTCGTCTCCGTCTCCCCGGCCTAGGACAGGTGTCTTTTTTGTGTGAGGTCAGAGAATCCTGTTTCACCAAGGCTTTCTTCATGACCCCCACCCCCATTTGTCTGTGGGCTCCTTCAGGCAGGACCTGCCCGCCCCCCATCTTCCTCCTAACACCCCCGGCTACACCCTGGGCACCGCACCCTCCTGGGAAGGCTGCGCACATGATTCCAGAGCGTGGTCTTTGGTCCATGGTTCCCAGGCTTTGGGACTTCACCAGCCACAGCGGTTTTAATTTGGGTGCCCCAGCAGCAGGCAGAGGAAAGGCAGGGGGCGGGGGAGAGCCCTTTGCTGCAAGTTGATGCCAGCGTATGCCAGTAAGGGCGGGGGCAGGAAGGGGAAGGAAGCCAATGAGGGCTGTGTCCAAGGGCAGGGCGGCTGAGATGGCCGAGCGGGGGCGGGGCAGGACGCGGCAGCCATCTACTAACTTGGGAGAACTGAGCTGGAACCACCAACTGCTGGTCTTTTCAGGTTGGAAAATAAATATAGAAAACTCCCACCTGATGCCAGTTCATTAAAACGGCATCTTAATACCAAAAACTGTTGGAAGATTATGTTAGAATGAAAGATAGTCCTTTACTTTGAGTTTCTGCCAAAGTCACCATCTCTGTTCTTATTTTGGGGTTTTGTTTATTTGTTTTCTGGAAAGAATAGAATTTTTTTTAGTAAACTTTCGGCTACAAAGATAGTTCCCATATGCCCTCGCCCCAGCTTCCCCAATGGCACCATCTTACATGACCCTAGTACACTGTTAGTGCCCTACGGCTGCCTGCTCTGTCCTAATTTTCCACATAGCGTCGCCAAATGGCACCCGTCCACGGAGCAGGGCCTAGCACCCGCTGCTCCCATCTGCCCTGAGCACGTACGTCACGGCACCAGCCTCGGACAATTTTCTGAATTGCTTTTGGGAAGATGATAAATTAAAAGTTGCCTCCATCTCTGGGTGAGACCATGTCGATCAGGAATGACTGAGCATGCAGCAGCCTCGAGTCTATGCAACCGAAAAGGTGAAAGTCAGTGTGTACAAATCACTTTTTAACAGATTAATTGAAATGTAATTTACATATCACATATTCCACCTGTTTAAAGTAGGAAATTCGGTGGTTTTTAAAATACTTCCAGATATGCAACCATGGCCATCATGTCGCTGTAGAACATTTCCATGGCATTTCTCCCCATTAGCAGCCACTCCCCATTCCCTCCCCCAGCCTTGGCAATCACTAGTCTGCTTTCTGTCTCTGTAGATTTTCTTATTCTGGACATTTCATGAATGGAATCATACAACGTGTAGCTTTTTGTGACAAGCGGATTTCAGTTAACCTAATGTTGTAGCATGAATCAGCATATCTTTCCTTTTTGGGACCCTCCATATTCCTTGGTATGGGTAGACCACATTTCATTTATCTGCTCATCAGGTGATGGGCATTTAGGCTGTTTCCACTTTCTGGCTATTGTGAATAGAGCTGCTATGAAGATTCTAGAGATTCAATTTGGTCTCGCATGGAACGAACGTGGACCTGCAGGGAAAAGCACTTCACAGGATGGAAGGCAGCTTGAGAAAGCCACGGTCCTCAGAAGAAGACTTGAGGCCTGTGGGGCTGGAGGAACCCTGCCTAACGGGACACAGCCACTGCAGAGGGGCTCGCTGGGGCCCATCATGCGCCGGCCGCTGCGGGCTGAGCGCTGCGCACCTGTTACCTAATTAGCCCCCACCACAATCTGCCACCATTTCCTCATTGACCAGATGGCGAAACCGAGGCTTGACCAAATTCACACACTAGGGAGGGTGGGGGCTGGGCTCAGCCCGGCTTGCCTGGCTCTGAAGTCCATATTCTTAGCCACATGTGACCGGGATGGAGGCGGGATCACAGGAGAGGACGGAGAGCGTGATCTCGTGCTTCTTCCCCAATCTCCCTGCAGGACCTTCTGCCCGGCTGCTCCCGCCCCAGGCACCACACCCCTGGCAGCCAGAAAGCACCTTATCAGCTGCTGTGCCACTTGTCACCAAGTCCAAGCTTGCTCTTGCAAACTGGCTTCAAAGCAGGGTTCTCGTTCTCCCACAAGAAGTCTCCCTGATTCAACTCTCATTAATTAATGAAAGTCAAGAAATGAATGTTAAAAAAAGGACTCCTGTGATGCTTCTGCAGCAGCACACGCTGTCAAATCCAGCCTCCCCTTTAACGAAGTGGGATTTTCTCAGCAGGGCAAAATAATCCTCACTCATTTGCAGCAAGTCCACAGGCTGCCAGCGTGGAAGGGGCCCTGGGCCAGGACTCACGTTTGCACGTGTGCACTCATTCCATTCTTCCCATGAGAAAAATGCAAATCTCTCCGGCACGTTTAACATATGCCATTGATTACTGAACATTGTTTTGGTTTGGAAAGAAAAAAACAGAAAACATAATGGGAGACTTCCTTTCACTCTTGAAGATGTTTTGGGGAACACGGTAGAAAGTTACTAGAGTGTGACTGGTTGTCACCGGTGGAACCAGGTGGGGACAGCAGATGTGAGTCCCAGGCAGCAGCAAGGGCAGTCCTGGGAGGCAGCGAGTTCAGCAGGGACGCTGCCATGGCCAGGGGCAGACGCCCCGTTGGCAGTGGTGATTGGCTTTATTTTATTACACGGTCTGAAAAGCTGATTTGGAGTTGTGTGGCCAAATTGCAAAGCCCAGGATGGACGTGTCCAGCTGGCAATATAGAAGATCACTCTTCTCTGGCAAAAGTGGTGCCAAAGGAAATCTTTACAAGCCAAACCCTTACAAGATGTGCCCGTGTCCTCCCTACTCAGACGTCTTCAAGTGACTTGCTTTGCACATGTCTTCTCTCCATGGTTTCGTGGCTCTGTTTCAAGTTTACTTGTGTTCGCTCCCAAAGTCGTTGCCCAGCAGAACAAGAGGGCTCGGCAGGACCTCACGACTCTGGATCAGAGGCGAGCCGTACCAGAAGCCATGCCTCCTTCCTGCCACCGCGCCTGCAGACTGCTTCAGCGAGCAGGGAGCCGCGCCGGGAGCGCCAGGCCTGCACGGCAGGGCTCGTCTCTAGCTGTGCCTCGCCTGCTGCTTCACTCTGCCTTTTGCATCTTGCTGGGAGCCTGAGAGTGTGTGGTGCCCCACAAAGCCAGGGGCTTAGAGAAGCCGCCGCGGAGCACTCATGAAGAGAGGAAAACGAGAACTCACGGACGCCCCTTCAGCAGTCCTGGGCAATGTCGCCACGCAGTGTGGGCTCCACGCGGCTCAGCAAGGGCCTCAGTCCTACCACGTCCTCTGTGGCTGGGCCGTGATGTTGGACTTTGTGCCCAGCCTCCAGGAACTGGGCAATATCGCAAGGACACAGGCAGCCATGAACTCCGGACAGGAACTCCGTCCAGACTCATCACGGACTCCCCCCACTCCGCGTGCCTCGGTTTCTCTGAGCACATTTGGCGAGCTGTCTTTAGGGTGACCATTCCCTCCTGCTTTGCCTGGGACTTTCCTGGGTTTAACACCTGGGGAGCACTTTGGTTCCAGGTGAGCCAGGAAAGCCGGTCACCCAGTTGTCCTCCCGACCCTCACTGGCCAGTGCCCACCATACTTTATCCATTTGCTTAAAAATCACTCAACAAATACGTAGTGAGCACGCAGCAAGGGCCAGGCACTGTTCCAGTGCTGGGAACGCAGCAGTGAACAAGATAGACAAAGCCCCTGCCCATCCCAAGACAGACAACATGCAATGAATACATCCCTAACGAGCACGCTCCGTACATGGCGATAAGTGCTGGCATGAAAACAGAGCTGGGTAAGAGTGAGCAAGCCGGGGCCAGGCAGCCCTGTGCTAAGGGGAGTGCTCCGGGCAGGCGTCACCAGAAGGCAGCGAGGGAGGGGCCTGCAACACATCTGGGGCAGAAGGTCCCAGGCAGAGGAACACAGTGCAGAGGCCTCCACAGCGCACTTGGAGTGTGTGACGAACAGCAAAGGGGGCGAGGAGGGGTCAGAGGGATGGCAGGAAAGGACAGGAGACGAGGGGCAGAGAAGCAGCAGGGCCAGGAGCAAGGGGCCGTTGCTGACGCCGGCTGATGGACCTAGTAAATCACATTTTCTGGCTAGCAGGGTGGTAAAGCGTTATTCTAGGTGCCGGCAAACATCCCTTGTTAAGGAAACTGTCTTAGTAAGCCACTCGGGTAGGTGAGAGCCTGAAATAGAGGGAAAAAGAATCAAGAAAGGTAAATGATCACTAAGTTGCTATGCATCAGAAATTAATGGGGGGAGCAAATGTGGCTCAAGCAGTTGGGTGCCTGCCTCCCACACAGGAGGTCCCAGGTTCGGTTCCCGGTGCCTCCTAAAGAAGACAAGCAAGACAGTGGGCTGATGTGAAGGGCTGGCATGGCGGCTGATGCAACGAGATGATGCAATGAGATGTTGCAATGAGGAGACACAACAAGAGACACAGCAAGCAGGGAGTCAATGTGTCTCAAGGGATTGGGCACCTCCCTCCCACAAGGGAGGTCCCGGGTTCAGTTTCCGGTGCCTCCTAAAAAGAAGATGAGCAGACAGAGCACACAGCGAGCAGACATAGCGAGCAGACAGCAAGCACAAACAATGAGGCAGGGGGGTGGGGGGGTAGATAAGTAAATAAGTAAATCTTTTTTAAAAAAGAAATTAATGGGAAAAGAACAGGAAAGAGATGAGGGGGTGAGAGGAGAGAGAGTCACGGAATTGCCACAAGGCAAGGCTGGTCGTGTGAAAGACGTAAGGGTTGGAAGGCCTCATACTCACTCGGCAGTGGTCCCTGTGGGTGAGCTATGAAATCATCCTCCAACTTCCACTTCCTGAGTGTAAATTAAAGACGGCGTCAAATTCATTAACATTCATCGAGGGGTAGGGCCCCCTGAATCCAGGCAGCCTCCGTGGCTGCTTAACTAACAGAATGAGGAGGAAGTGATTCCCTCCCAGTTTCTGGGTCCAAACCCAAGCCTTGTGAGACTCGCATCTCCACTTCTGTTCTTGGAAGCCTCACTCCTCGATGCAGCTGCCAGCTGTGAGGGAGCCGAAGCAGCCCCACGGAGAGGCCCACATGGAGGGAGCAAGACCCCAACCCGCAGCCCCTCTGACCTCCCAGGCGACACCCAGCACCATTTGCCAGCCATACGAGTGAGCTATCTCAGGAGGAGATTCATGAGCAGAATAAATGCTTGTTGATGCTCTGATCCACTGAATTCCTGCTGGTTTGTTCATTGCCATAGATAATCAGAACATGCGCTGTCACCTGCTTGTCAGCTCTGAGTGACTTGTCTCATGGTAGCTGAAGAAAGACACTGGGTTCCACACCTGGGTCAAAGTGGTACCCAACATGGACAGCCCGTGCAGGATGCTGTAGCAGCTCACAAACTGAGTTAACTGAAGGGAAGCTGGAGTCGGAGCCAAAGACGGGCATGAGAGCTGGCAGCCCTGGGAACTGGTATAAAACATCGGAGGATGTTAGCTTTCTATCCTTTCCTTAAGACAATTTTATCAAGATGCCATCTGATATTTCTGTTTCCTACTCCCTATGGGTAGAATCCATCCCACCAGCCCACCCAGGGGGACCTTCCTAGTCAACTGTCCGTACTGACATCCTAGGTGCTCCCCCTCCATGCATGAGTCACCAGCAGTCCTCCCAGCTACAAGACAGTGGTATGGCAGGCATCAAGACCCCACTAATTGGACAAATACATCCAGACAAAGAGTTACGGGCAGAGTCGAGTCCCTGCCACAGTGCGTGAGTGAGCAGAGCCCAGCATGATGGAATTTCTCCAGCATTAAGGTTTTCATTTTTATTGTTCAACCAAAGTTAACAATTTACCAAGAAAGAAGACATTACCAAGGCTAAAATGACAATTTTCACTAAGTCTTTTCCTATATGATTCCCAATCTTAATGTTTTGGTTTGCTGAAGGCTGCCATGCAATATATCAGAAATGAGTTGGCTTCTACAGTAGGATTTATTAGGTTAAAAGCTTACGGTTCTGAGGCTGTGAAAAATATTCAAATCAAGGCATTTGGTGACGCTCTCTCCCTGAAGGTCGGCTGCTGGCGATCCTGGACTCCTGCCATGTGGCAAGGCACAATGGCAGCTCTGCCAGTCTCTGCCTCCTTCTCCAGGCTCACTTTCCCCTTGCGCTATGGGTGATAAGGCACGTGGCGGCGTCCACTGATCTCTCCCCTCTCCTCCAGGCTTCATTGCTTTCGGCTTTGGGCTACTCCATCTGCAGCTTTTCTCTCTCCAGGGTTTGTGGATTTCAACTTATGCGGGCTTCTCTGTCTCTACAGATTTTTTCTATGTCTGCAGCTTTTATTCCTCTGTTTATAAAGGACTCCAGAAAGAGGATCAAGACCCACCCTGGGCCATGCCCTACTGAACTGATCTAATTAAAAGGAAGGTCCCTTAACTGAATCTAATCAAAAGTTCCCATCTACAGTGGGTTTACAGGCACAGGAATGCGTTCATTTTAAGAACAGGATTTTCTGGGTCCACAAAGGTCTCAAACCAGCACACCCAACAATAATCCTTTGAGGTACCAACTTGATTTTACAAATGTGGAAACTGAGGCTCA
This sequence comes from Cabassous unicinctus, assembly GCA_029593785.1. NCBI lineage: Eukaryota > Metazoa > Chordata > Mammalia > Cingulata > Chlamyphoridae > Cabassous > Cabassous unicinctus. Next base: position 62,721 of record JAQZBX010000025.1, read on the forward strand.
AAGCCAACAACTCAGTAGCCCAAACCCCACAAGTTGCAATTGAAGAGTCAGGATTTAAATCCAGCTGGTCTGACTTTTGACTTCTTGAGAAAGCACCACAGAGATGAATTAATTTCCTTGTTTTATTTTTACACTAACTTTCTATTTGACTGGTGCCTCTATAAGTTATGACTGCATTCATAATTACATAAGCTTTGCAACATAAATATATCTAAATACTCTGGACTTTGCAGAGAAACATCCAGCCTTAAACAACCTGGTTTCATTTTGCAAGTGGTCACAGCACAAGCCTGAGGACTGTGAAAAGCTGTGCTCAGTCTATGCCTGCAACTGCGTTCCCCTGAAGTCTGTGCAACTCAAACAAGCCAACCAAAAGACACACCAACGTTTCAAAACACTGAGCAGCGGGGAGCAATGCCAGTAAAAAGATGGATATCGGTTTGTCTATTCCTGACGCTAGTGACAGGATGTGTTATGTGTGTTTTTTATTGAAGGAACTTTTTTCATAGATAACTCAATACATATTATTTGAAAGAAAATATATTTTGTTATTACTCGGAATAAAAATAAGTCAATATAACATTGGAAGGATATCAGATAAAAAATGAGATCTGAGAATAAAGGATATGGAATTTGGCAATTTACGCAGAGCCACTCTAAGGTAGGTGATTTGAGAATAGATTGAAAAGATGGTTCAAATAATGTTTTTAACTGCCTACTATGTGCTAGGATAATTTAAGTCAAAGTTATAGTTTGTGACAGAAAACATTTGTTATGGGGGAAAGTCCGCGTAGAGGGAATTGCTGTGGGAGGAAGGAAAAGTGTGCGAACCCCTCTGAGGGTGACACCCCTTTCTTCCTTGCCACCTTTACCACAAAAGCAGGCAGGAGAAATGCTTTGTGTTTGCAGGGGAGGGGCATGTGCCAGAGTTCTGTCCAATGAGATCAAAGTCTTCTAGGACTCCTGAGAAAGGGCTGTCTTCAAATGAAAAGAGACAGAAACAGCTGTGACACCTCTTCCCTTATTTTTATTGTCTTGACTATCAAGGAGCTGTGGCAGCCATTTTGTGACTATAAGGAAGAGAATTGCATGATGCTCGCTATGATATCGTTGAGCTACAGAACCAATGCCAAGAGCCACCTGACCACAGATTTTTTTTGGGGGGGATGAGAGTTGTCCATCATCATCGTTTTGTTAGTTGTCCTGGGTGAGTCAAATGAACTGGAGAGTAGGTGTTGGCCACAACTCTGCTGCGATCCAAGGCTCAACCAGCATATGAACAGACTAAAGATTTAATTCTCTGGGACACATATTTAAAGGGTATAGTGCTAATTGTAGGTTCAAATTAATGGGGTAGAATAACTCATATGTAGAGAAATTATAAATGAGTCTAACTGTTACATTGGAGAAATAGATTACTATAATTCCAAGGTAAAGCCTACTGATGGGGTACTGATTTCATGGGGTTGTCTGCCTTGCCTATAGTGTCTAGATGTCTCTAGAGCCCTTGCTAGCACCCCTGTTTTGTTTTGTTTTGTTTTGTTTTTACCGTGGCAGTTAGTGAGATCTGCCTGAGTTGTACATAAGTGTAACCTCTGAAATGCCCTCCCTGTTCATTTGGCATCTCTTAGGCATAAAAACTCTTTTTTATTTAATGTTTCCCCCTTTTGGTCAAGGTCTTTTTCCAAATGCATCATTGGTTGGTGACTGGTATTAATCCCTTGGTGCTAGGGAGGCTCATCCCTGGGAGTCATGTCCCAGGCCAGGCAAAAGGTAGTGAGTTTATTTGCTGAGTTTGGCTTAGAGAGAGGCCACACTTGAGTAACAAGGAGTTTTTTCAGGCAGTAACTCTTAGATAATAGTTATTATTAGGCTAAATTTCAATTTTAAAAGAATAAGGGTCAGAAGTACAAGCAGTAATGTCATAGGCTTGACAATTTGGTCTGTTTTCCTTTTATTAGGCACTACCTGTGCACTCCAGAGATTCTTAGCACTCTATTGAGAATGCAGCAGGACTCCCCAGACCAGGGGATTAATATATTGTTGGTTATTGTGTGGGTCTCCACCCACTGAGATAACACCCTGTGACAACATGAACACATTGATGTGCCCCTCCCCACACATCCCCTCATCACCGACACCCGGCACCAGTGACCCTCCCCTGCCATGGATACCAAAAGAACACTCCCTCAGTTGTATGCTCAACCACAGTCCACATCCTCCCCAGAGAGGAAAAAAGGAAAGAATCCCCACCATCTTTGTATTTATCACTGTTCTATCAAATGTAACTCAGCATTCTAAACTGATTTGTTGGAAAAATAGAGACAAAATTTTATTTTCATAACAAAAATATTGTCTACTTGGAAAACACAAGGGAATGAGCTAAAAAGCTATTGGGATACTAGAGGGAGGTTACTGAATGCCCTGCTAAATAAATGGATGGATTCCTTTACTCACAATAACCAATTAGAAACCTACAAAAGAGAAAAGCTGCTATAGACCATAGTCACAAAAATAAAAAGTACCTCAGGATAAGCTCAACAAGAAATGTGCAGGACTCATGAAAAATAGATAACTTTACTGATAAATAGTAAAGACAATGAAGAAATGGAAAGATGCATCATATTCTTGAATGAGAAGATGCGATGTAGTAAAAATATCAAACCTTTCTAAATTAAACTATAAATTTAATGGGATTCCAATCAGAATCACAACATGAGGTTTTCTGAAGCTTGACAAAATGATTCTAAAGTTTATCAGAAGAATAAATGTATAAAATCAGCCAAAAGTTTGTGAGAAAGGAAGAAGAGAGGGAGGGAGGAAGGAAGGGTAACGGGTGCAAAGTGGCTTGTCTCAGCAATGCATAAACATTAAATAAAAATAGTCTGTAAATATATACCTATAAACAATACATAGAGATCACCTGAGCAGTTTCAAACTTTAGAAACAAACCCAGGTATGGTGTATGACAAGAATGGCATTTAAAATCAATTGTACAGAAATGGATAATTCAACAGATGCGGCAACTATCTTATCATTTAATATGAAACAAAGTTGGATTCCTACTTCATGACTTGCCCCAGAATAAATTTTATGGGGATTAATGATCACAGAGTCAAAGGGAAGTAATAAGTTGGTGGAATTATATGCAAATGTATATATAACATTCTTAATACAAGAAAGAGATCTCCTGAACAAGAAACTGCAAAACACCCCAATAAAAAGATGGTTAAAAGACATTAATATGTAATTCTCTAAAGAAAAAGCAAATGTTCAAACTCACTAAAAACAGAGTAGATTCCATAACAGCATACCATTTCTCACTCACAAGCTTGGGAAATAGTTTGTGGGACATGATGCTTAGTGCTGGCAGAGCAAAGGTGAAAGGGTAACTGCAAACCCGAATGGCAGGTGGAATTGGTGGGTACCACTCGGGGCAGCAGTGGGTGCTAGCAGACATCTAGGAAAACAGCCCAAGAAAACAATCTCAGATGAGGACAGAGAAATTAAGAAGGAGGGTGTCAGAGGGGTGATTGTCCTAATGGGGAATTCTGAGAAAAAACTCAAGTGCCCAAGAATAAGAGAATGGCAGCCTCAGTTACAGCACCTCCACCCGCCAGCGTATTATGCAGCCGGGAAAAAGGTATTTTCGGAGAATATTTAATAGCATGGGGGAAAAGATGGATTTAAAAAAAAAAAAAAACAGAACCAGTGGGAGATACAAAGAGAGGGAGCTTTATCTTAAGGACCTGGCTCACATGCTTGTGGCACATCTGAAATCTACAGGGCCGGCTGCAGCCTGGAAACGCCAGCAGGGTTTTTTGTTCTTCAGGAAACCTGTGTTTGCTCTTAAGGCCTTTGACAAATCGTATGGGCCCACCCACATTACCGAGGTTCAGCTCCTTTACTGAAAAGTCAGCTAACGGTCGATGCATCTGCAAAATACCTTCACTGCCTCGCATCAACGTCTGGGTCAGTGTTGGCTGGAACAAGTGGGCACCATGCTCTGGCCCAGCTGATGCACAAGATTAACCCTCACTCCCGTCCAGATGGGTGATACCGACAAGGAAGAAGAGAAGGAGGTGATGGGGAAGGAAGGCGCGAGAATCCGACGTCATCACTCGAATGCTAGCCGTGGCTTTACTGAAGGGGTGGGGTCCGTGTACCAGAGCAGACTCGCCCACTGACTGAGCAGCCAGGAGCATTGCCACGGCTGTGGGTCTGTACAGGGCTTTCCTCCCTCCCTCCACCGGCTGTCCCTGTTGCACCGTAGAGATGGGAACGTTTGCCAGGTGAGAATACTCACGCGCACACACACACAAGCACGCTCCCTGATCCCAGGGGCACACGCTGCAGGCTGTCACCCCAGCCTCACAATCTCAGCACAGTAGGGCATGGAGAGGAGCGAGGCTGTCTCGGGAGTTCAGTGGCCACACCAGAGTGTCCAGGGTGTAAGACCGAGAGGATCCATCGAGTCACCGTGACTGGTCTGCAACCTCCAGTGAGGGATTCTCGCTCCTTCTTAGAGAAAAGTGGTGCCTTTCTTTTCCCTCCTGGCTCTGAAGGTGGCGCGTGACCCCGCAGCTGACATTGCTATCAGAGGCCATCCATCCCGCCTGGCTGCCAGCTTGTCAGCCTCCCTGCAGCAGTAATTCATCGCAGACCACTTCCACCCGGGCAGCTCAGGGACGCAGACATGAATCTTCCGGCAGCGATGGACCTCGACACCGAGGCCCTGCCCGCTCCTGGCAATTTCTCCCCTTGTGGGGAATCTGGAGTTGAAGCCCTCCAAGCAAAAGTCACACCCGAGGTGAGGCAATGGGTTGCGTGGGGCTTCTTGAATTAGCCTTTTGGTCTGAGGCAAGTCAGAGGCTTTTGAGGGAGACATTTTAAAGATGAGTCACAAATTTTAAAGACAAAGCCTCTGCACAGACTGGACATGGTACCTGCACAAGATGTACACGTCAGCTCCCCCAGGGAGTCACTCACCTGAACCTCCCACACACCTTTAATTCTTGAGGACCCCATGCTTTACTGCACCGGTGCTGTCGGGCAGCGTGAGTTTTCAGAAGTGACAGGCACAGTTCCCTTGCAAGGCACAGCACGGGCAGAGGCGCAGCCGTGGAAAGGAGCGTGGGACTTGGGGGTGGGCCTGGGCTCTGGCACCTGTGGTGATCTCACATCAAACTCTGGCATCACCAGTAGCACCCAAGTCAGCACAGTCTGGGAGCTGTTTACCGAGGATTCCTGGAGCCCCTGGGGGTTCTGAATTCGCTCCCGGACACCCTAAGCCTCTGAAACAGGTATAAAACCAAGGAGAGTTTCCTGGCCCACAGCTTTCATCAGGTTCTTAGGGGGCCATCGCTCCCAAAGGTTCTGGGGTGTCAGGCTGCACCTCATGGAAGCCCTTGCAAAAGGGGGAGCCACACTTTTCCCCTAAGGTCTGCATGTATTTTGGGGAAATGCAATACCTCTAGGGGAGGGGAATAAAAATCATATCATTCCACAAATGCCGTTCCACCTTTCCACGTCAAGTTCAAGTCCTAGGTGCTAAAAGGAATCTCACCCAGAAGAGGTCCTCTCTGCAACGCCTGTGCTGGCCTCAAAAGGGCAGGAAGCTGTGCCCAGGTGAAGAGCCCTGAGGCAGGTACCACAAGCACACCCAGGTCTTAGAGCTCATTTAGCCTCTGAAATCACAAGTGGCCCCGAGACTCTCCCACTTCAGATTCCTTACCTGCCAGTAATAGCACCTCCTTGTACCTCTCACAGGGGTATAGTAAGGACCTAAAGAAACTACCCATGTGAAAATATGTGGAAAGGTGTCAAGAGCACATATCAGCATCCATGCTATTAGATAGCCTATGTAAATCGATGGGAAGCTCTTTTCCATGTACACCCATATGGTTACTTTTTGAGAACTTGCAAAAGACACATGTCTCAGAGAGCAGGGTGCTGCTGGATTTCAGGGCTCTACTTGTCCCTTGTGCAGTGAACAACCTGTTCACAGTACCCCCACCCCTTTCCTAAGGGCGGGGGCTGCTTGGGCAGTAGGAAACAATAGCGATGCCCTTATTTGCCTGATATTTTATCATTTTCAAAGACAGGCCATGGGTATTTTCTCAATTAACCGAATTAACCTTTACAATCCCAACTGTAGGATTTTTGGTATTGGTATCTTCATTTAAGCAAAGGAAATGAACAGTCCATTCACCAAAGAATAAATACAGGTGACCAATAAACATATTTAAAAAACACAGGAAGCTCTGCCTCCCCAGAAATCCAATAAACGCAAATTAAAATAAGATATGGTTTTATCTGTCATATTAGAAAGAACGATTTTCAAAGGTAATATTTGTTTGATATTTTTGCAAAACTCATTGAGCAACTGCTGTTTACCAAGCAGCGTGACTGGCAAAGAGAGCCCGGGCTGAACCAGTCCTCGTGCAGCCAAGGCCCTGCCCTCAGGGGGCGTTTGGTCTAGAGCAGAGTTTCTCAACCTCTGCACAAATGACATATGGGGCCAAATAATTTTTTGTTGTGGGGAGCCATCCTGTGCATTGAAAGATGTTTAGCGACATCCCTGGCCTCTACCTGCTAGATGCCAGGCGCACCCTCCTCCCAGATATGACAACCACAAATGCCTCCAGACACTGGCAGATGTGCCTGGGGGAGAAGGTCCAGGGTGGCAAGGGAGCTGGAAAGTGGTATTCATGAGCTGACTGTGGGGGTGTGAAGTACTATGTTAATTGGAGGGCAATATGACAATGTGAGAAGAAAAAAACACTCAAATTCCTCAGACACGTCGCGCTCACAATTTCACTTCCTTAGCCAAGTGAAACAGCAGGGATCTCGGCTCTGCTGGCTCTGAGTAAGGAAAGCAAGTCTTGTCAGCTTTTCAAGCCCAAGCCTATAACATCCATGAGTTTAGGGCTCAAATCAGGCTGCAATTACTGCACAGGAATAACCAAACCAAATGACCATAACACTTGATTCCAGCCTGAGGAAAACTGGTCTTTAGAGATACCTTCATAACCAAAGGCATATGGAACTGTCTAAGCACAAAGCCATACCAGCTGAAGGTGAACTCAGAGGTAGAAAATATCAACCACAAGAGGAAATGCTGGATCATAACAGAGAGCTAGCATATGCAAAAGAACAGATTCTCCCAAGAACTGGGGAAAATTCAAGAATCCAAAAGGGACAAAAAATTAAGATAAGCCATTATGATGGAACACAACACTATGGAAAAAAATCAATGGCGGTTTTTAAAAAATAACTAAAAAGAACGTTTAGAAATGAAAAATACTGTCACTAAAATCTAAAACTCAATAGAGGGATTAAACGAGATTACACAGGACCAGGAAATAGAGCTGAGTTGCACTAATAGTTGCACTAATAATGCAATGGAGAAATTCAGAAAATAGAAATTATGAAAAGAGATTAAAAGACATAGAGCATTCCATAAGAAGGCTCAATGTATATTTAAAGCAGGTTATATGAGACAATAAAGGAAGGATGGGAGAGAGGCAATTTTCAAAAATAAAATCATTTAGAATTTCCTAAAATTGAGGATATAAAGAAATTCTGAAAGAATATGAAATATATCTAGTCCTAGATGCATCATGGTGAAACTTAAGATTACTAAAAACAAAGATAAAACCTTAAAATCAACCAGAGCTCCAGAATATATAAAGAGTTCATACAACAACTCAACAACAAGACAAACAACCCAATTAAAAAACTTCAAAAGACATTTCTCCCAAGAAGATATTGAAATGGCCAAAAGCTCATGAAAAGATGATTAGCATCTTTAGCCACTAGGGAAATGCAAACCACACCCACTAAGACGGTTATAATTTTTTTAAAAAGGAAAATAAAGTGTTGGTGAGGGTGAGGAGAAATTGGAACACTTGTATGTTGATGGTGGTAATGTAAAATAGTTCAGTCTCTGTGGGAAGGGTTTGGCAGTTCCTCAAAATGTTAATCACAGAATTATCATCTGACCCAGAAATTCCACTCAGTCCTAGGTTTATGCCCAAAAGAAATTAAAATAGGTGCTCAAACAAAACATATACACACATGCTCATAGCAGCATTATTCATAATAACTAAGTGATGGAAACAACCTAAATATCTATCAACAGATGAATGGAAAAACAAAAAAATTGTGGTATATACATACAGTGGAATATTGCTTAGCTATAAAAAGGAATGAAGTATTGATACATGCGAAAACGTGGCTGAACCTCAAAGCATTGTGCTCAATGAAAGAAGGTCAGACAAGAGGTCACAAATTGTAT
>JAQZBX010000025.1:71119-130066 GCA_029593785.1 Cabassous unicinctus
CCACAGAGGGACAAATGATTCTCCACAAAGCAGCAGTGACAAGAGCGGCAGCTGACTTCTCACCAGCACTATTGAAGGCCTTGGGGAATGGAATAAGATCTTTAATGGATGACGGGAAACTAATCTAAAAATCCGTAGTAAGGTGAACTACTGCTCAAGAGTGAAGGCAAGATAGAGACATTTTCAGACAAAGATTGAAAATATTTACCACTCACAGAGTAAAAAAGTTGTTAAAGGAAGTTTTTGACTAATAAACTTGGGTGGCAAATAGTGGAGGTCAAGAGGCAGTGGTGATCAAAATATCAGTAAATGTGGGGAATTGAATAATCATTGATTAAAAATAATCACGATCAGTAATTTAAGGAGGCTAAAAAATAAGGTGAAAGTGAACACTGGCAGTATCTTGGCAGAAGGAGGAGGCAAAACCAAATTTAAAGGTTTAAATGTCTTCATGTTGTTTTGGAGTTGAGTAGAGATATTCATTGACCTCAGAATTCATTAAGTCAAGTGTACTTGTTAAAAATATAAGGGTGGGCAAAGAGAGAACTGTAATAGAATGTGGAACTCCCATACCAGCACAGGGAAGTAAAAGGAATAGAGAAACTTTGATCAATTATGAAGTCTGTAATAGAACACTGAAAAGGAAGAAAAATCAAAGAAAAAGACAGTAAATAGAGAACACAAAACAGCTTTGTAGAACTAAACCTAAATTCATCAGTAATCACAGCAAATGTGAACGGATAAAGCATTGCAGTTAAAAGACAGAGATTCTCAGATTGGATTTATCCTATATGCTACATAAAAGAGTTAAACTGATAATTTAAAATAGAGAAAGGATGAGAAGATCCCAGGAATTTCGCCAAGTATGACAAAGACCCGGTGAACAAACTGGAGCAAGGCCAAAAAGAATGCTCTCAACAGCCTGGTCTTGCTGGCCAAGCTACACATGACCATTCCCATAAGAAAGTGCCCCACTCAGAGACCCAGCAATGGCCTCTGAGAAGCCAAAATTCTTGGCCAAGGTGGCCCTTCAGAATTGCTTGAAAAGGACCCGTGAAGCTGGTTTCAAAGACAGCCTAAGTAATCTACAGCAAAAACACCAGGTGGAGTGCCCCCAGCTTCTGCTGAAGAGGCGTAAAAAGGTTCAGGTAACTGTGCGTCCGTGAAAATGAAAGTTTATTGAACAACAACAATGCTAATGGGGGTTGTGGTGTGTCTGAGAAAGAAAGTACTGTAGTCATCTATTGGTCATGGATTTTTCATGGAACTTAATAAGTTCCTCCCATAATCCACACAGATGAATAAAGCCAAGGAATGAGCAAGGCAATTTTGGAGAAGAATATGGCGATCATGAATTGCACATTCGTTACCGGCAATTAAGGCTACGCTAAATTAAATATGCATTATTGGCCAGGGGAAAGAAAAATTCCTAAAACTTTTAGAATAATAAGAAAAATCCAACATTTCCTGAGTGGTGATCATTTGCCAGGCATGCTTTTAAGCACATGGCATGAGTTAATTCAGTTAATCTGCAAAAAGATTCAACGAAGTAGGTACTGTTATTATCCCCATTTTACAAACGAGGAACCAGGTCCAGAGAGGACCTCACCCACATCACAGAGCTGTTACGTGCCACAGCTCCGTACCATATTACAGGCAGGGCCTCTGCCCAGTATTCAAGTAGGTAAGTACTTCCTAAACAAGAGCCAAATCACACACCACAGAAGAAAATATCAAAAACCATCGCTTAGAGAAACTTCAAAACTTTAACAAAAGACCCCATGAAACAAATTAAATGAGGAGCTCCAGTCTGAAAAAAAGTTCTTTACAATGTGTAAAACTGGTAAAAAAAAAAAATAGTATCTAGAAAACATAAAGAACTCCTGAACATTAATAAGAAAAACACACTCAAACCAAAAGGAAAACAGCCATGTCACAGAAGGCCAATGGAAAATATGTTAACTTCATGAGTTACATGAAAAATACTAATTAAAATGATAAGCTATAATTACCACACGTTCAGATTGGCAAAATGCATAATTTGATAATACCTTGCTAGAGAGATGATGAGGAATGGGGGGCTTTGTACCATGCTGGGGGGAGGCAGGGATTCTGGGTTGGAACAGCCGCTTTGGAGGGGCAGTGGGTGTCCAGCAGCTGTGAGTCTCATGAGGGGTCTTGGTTTCCCAGCTGCTAATACAAGTGCCACTGACGGGCTGGCTGAACGATGGGACTTTACTGTTCTCGGTTCCAGAGGCAGAAAGGCTTGCGTCCTCCTGGCTGGCCATCCCCGGCTTTCCCATCACATGGCCCTATCTCCTCCATTCTCTTCCGTGTCCCCTTGTCTTCCGTCACCCAGCTCCTCCCTGTGGCTGTCTCTCTAGGAAGCCTCAGAAAATAGGATTAAGTCCTTACTAATCCTACCACTGGCCACACCTTAACTAAAAATAACATCTGCAAAAGGTCCTATTTATAATGTGTTCACACCCACAGGAATGGATTAAGATTAGGAACATGTTATTTTTTTCCTGGCTCCAAGATTCAAGCTGCCACAGGAGAAGCTGCTGGAAGCCCACGGGTGCCGTTTCCTGAATCTCTGAGTCAATGATTTCCACACAGTTTGACACCAAAGGGTCTTATTTCTTTCCCTGTGCTTGTTGGCATCACTGAGTCCCTCCGAGTCCCACAGAAACACAATGAGCTGCTAAACACGGCACCGAGGAAGAGCGTTTAGCCACACGGGAAACATCCACAGTGATTGGTGAAAGCGGGTCTCAGAACATGCTGCACAGTAAGAGCCGCGTCTTAGGCGAATATGTAGGCAGAGAAAACACGCAAAAGCTACACTCTAAATAGTCAGTGTTCCCTTTCTAATGTGTACTTTATGTATTTTTTCTTTGTCTTTTAAGTGGTCTTCTTTCAAAAATCAAACTCTTGGTGATGAACACTGTTAACTGCTGCTCCTGGCCCTGCGTCGTGGACCCATTTTTCAGATTCAAAGTGTCGGAAGGGGGAGTCTTAAAGTGCCATATCCCATCTCCATCCCTAGGAAACCACATGAGCTACAGGAACTCCACCTAATTCGAAAAATCAGGCAATGAGAACACTTTTAGGAGCAAGGAAATGCTCTTTTTTGTTGCTATCACTTTAGTTTTTATAGAGAGCTTGGGAGGAAAATATCATCAGCCAGAAAACATCACAGGGAATTTGCAGTGTTCATGCATTGTGCCAGGTTGACACAGGCTGAATAAAATGCTCATGAAATGGAATATTTCACAGGGGTGTAGACAGTTCCTAGGTCATTTTTCTTCATCATCTGGTTATGTTTTCCAGGGGCAGGGAAGGGGAGCACCTTCCTTTGAGGCTATTCATCTTCTTTCACCCAGAAGATCGTGTTACCTAGTTGTGAAATTTCAGCAAAAGCTTTCTGGAAATAGGAGTCACCGTATTGATTAATCTGTACATTCAAATAGAAGGGAGCCTCCAATAAGGAATATTTTCCATCACTCAGTCACTGTAGATGCATTCATATTCCAGACATTCGCCGGGTTGCAATGAAGTTTCAACCTGTTGTCTCCCCAGACCTCTGCCTTCCCAGCTTGACATCACCCTATAAATGCCCACAGAATTCTAGCAATATCAGGATGCATCCAACCCAAACGTTCAGCCCCTCTTCTGCACTGGGTAGTGTGCTGGGTAATGGGTGTTGGGATAAAGCCAGTGAGATACAAAGATGTGTGAGACCCTGCCCTCCATCACCTGGAAGGAGAAAGAAGGCAGCACAGATAGGAAGTTACTGTAGCCATTTGGCAGTTTGATGTAATTATGAATTCCAAAAATATATATTGGATTATGCTTGTAAACTGGTCTGCTAATCTGGGCATGATTAAGTTACGATTAGGGCGTTAACTGGGCCATCTCAGCAGGGCATTGAGCCCCACCCCTTGGTGGGTGGGGGAATCAAATATAAAAGGCAAGGCAAAAGACAGAGGGACCAGTTTTGAGTAGAAGTTTTCATGTTGGAGTCTTGAGCTGGAGCCCCGGGAAGTAAGAGAGTTTGGTCGTGAGGAAGGAGAGAAGCCCTGGGATAGAGACAAGCCATTCGCCTGATAGTCTACAGCTGGCCTTGTGGAGAGAGGCAAAGCCTAGAGAGCCTCGTAGTCTACAGCTGACCTTGTGGAGGAAACAGAAGCGCTGAGCCCGGAGAGAAACGCAGCCTCGGGAAGAGAGGAACCCAAGAAGCCTGAAACCTGGCAAACGTCAGCAGCTGTCTTGCTCCAACACGTGGCAATGGACTTTGGTGAGGGAAGAAACTTATGCTTTATGGCCTGGTATCTGCAGACTTCTACCCCAAATAAATACCCTTTATAAAAACCAATTGACTCCTGGTATTTTGCATCAGCACCCTTTTGGTTGACTAATACAGTTACCTAAGAACACAATGAGAAACATATCACAAGGTGGCAATGAACAAACAAATCCAAAAGATGTAATTTCTCTACGGTGGACCTTTATTATTCTGTAGCCTCTTGGCATCCATCAAATACTTCTCGCCCATCCTTTTCCCAGCTGCAACTTATTTTCTTCTGGGGGACTTTGTTCTCTCCTAATGTGTTCAGCTCACTAAGCCAAAGAGCCCACGGGTCCCCAGTTTGGCAAAAGAGACTCTCTGGTGGACTGTGGAAATGGAGACAATGTATCTAAAGAACAACTGGGATTCGGTTACTCATTCAACAAATACTTAGCCCCACCTACCTCATGTCAGGCCCTGTTGTAGGTGCTGAAGGAACAACAAGAAGGGAAGGGAAGCCTTGTTCTCATGAACCATATGGGAGACGGGTTATTTTGTTAAAATAAACAAACAAACATGCCATCTACCTGCAGGTAGTATGGTATGTGCCAGGACAGGACAACAAAGCAGGTGCAAGGGGTACGAATTGCCAGGGCACCTTGTTAGATGGCTGTCAGGGAAATCTCCCAGAAGGGGTCACTGGAGCCCAGATATGCCTTCCATTCAGGAAGCCATGTCCTATCGAGGTTCTTGGGAAGATGCAGCCCACCCCCGCCCCCAAGATCAGGGGTCAGCAAGCCTGTGAAGATGGTAAATATTTTCAGCTTTGCAGGCCATATGGTCTCTGCTGTAGCTCTGCCCTTGTGATGGGAAAGCAGCCACAGGCAATGCATAAATGCACAAATGTGGCTCTATTCCAATAAAACTTTATTTACAAAACAAAGAGCAGGCTGAATTTGGTCTGCGGGTCATAGTTTGCCAACCCCTGCCCTGGATCTGAGGATCTGCCCTGGTTCCTGGCCCTTTCTGACCTGATACCTTCAATGGCAGTTCCTATTAATTTGGGGGAGTCTCTGCTATTCTTCAAATAAATTATTTTTCAGCCTAACTTCAGCTTTCTCTTGCATGCTGCCAAATGGTCCTGATGGAGCTAGATGGTGCTTCACAAATGAAGGGGAGTAGAATGTGACCCCTGAGTTATTTCACAAGCAACAGAACAGGCTAATAAAGGATCGTTGATGTCGTCAAGTCCAATCACTCCATTTCATGCATTGCTAAACTGAGGACCAGAAAGGGGGAAAACCTGCCTGCAGTCACTCAGCAAATTAGAAACAAAGCCAAGCCTAGAACCCAAGTCTCTTGCTTCCTAGTTCATTGTCTTTATCTTCGGTACTTTCTACCTAGAAATAACAGAAACCCCTACCAACTTTAAGAAGGGGTTTTATTTTACTTGCAATATAAGAAGTCTGGGAAGGTGGCTGCTGGCATCACCTCAGAGATCTAATGATACCAGGACTAGGGTCTCTACAATTTCCCTTGGCTTCTCTTTCATGAGTACAAAATGGCTGCCATGGCTCCAGGCATCACATAGGTATTCAAGGCAAGAGGGGAAGGAAAGGGAAGCATCTAATTCTTACTCTTTTCTCCCCAAAATCCAAATATTTTCCAGAAACCTCCCAGTAGTTTTGCTTATGTCTCTTCGCACAGAATTGCATCATATGACCATCCCTAAATGCTTTGGAGAAGGCTAGAAAAGTGAATGTTTAGCATTTCTAGCCTCTAGAGTGAGGACAGAAAAGTGAGAAGGTGGGTAGGAATGGAAGTTGGATTAGTCAACCTGGGTTGTTGGCCTGGGTTTCCTTTCCACAACTCAGGTCAGTTCAGCAAAGACAAAATCACTGCCTCCTACGTGCCAGGGTGGTGCTAACTGGAATGCACCCTAAGTGCTGCTTCCCCCCCTCTGGACCTCGAGAACTTTGGAAAAACAGACTCCAGGTCCCATTTGACAACTATGGGATCAGAATTCTGGAAATGGGGTCTCAGAGTCTGTCCTTAGATTAACTCGTTTGTTACAAAGTAGAAAGATGACTCAGGCCTATGGAGAAATTCAAACTGCATGGCAGAGCCCAGCCCCTATTTCCTATGGGCCCCTTTGTTCCACGTGGATCTTTCCAGAAACAGCCTGAGCCTGCGCGAGCATGTGCGTGTGCACTTCTCCAGCACTGTGTTCAGGTGGAGGCAGAGGCCACACCCCCACGTCACCCGGCTACACTGCACCGTGCAGCACGCCTCAGCCTTCCTTCCTTCCCACGGCAGCACAAGAGAGTCTGTTTTGTAAAAGTTCCCAGAGTAATTCTGAGAACCAGCTGGTACGAGGATCACCTCTACTCAGGACAGGCTGGGCTGGCCATACCTTCGTAACACCGATGAGGACGGGGCCTTGAGCCGGCCAGCAGTCAGATACCTGCCAGGAACTCGCTCGTGGGGCCTCTCCACGTTCCCATGAAGCAGGATCACCGTGCAAGGCCATTGACACATGAGGCCGTTGCGGCACAAGCCACGCGGCAGGACGTGGCCCCCACAGGCAGGCCCCGGGGGTCTGGACGCACGCTCGCACCTCACATGCTCACCTCTGCAGCCCCACGTGCAGGCGGCCAAGCAAGGCCTAGAATGGCAAGTTGGCTCAAGCCCCTCAGCAAGGCCTGCGCCTGGCCACTGGGGTCCTGCCCCGTCCTTCTCTGAGCCGGGCCGCAGAGTTAAACAGCTGCACCGGGTGAGCTGGGAGGCAGGGAAACGGACCAGGCGCCCAGACCAGGCGACGGAAGAGCGCCACCACCGCGCCGTCCTCTCCGTGCAGCCCTTCCTGCCTCCTCCCCACACAGTCTCTTCTTAGCAGCTCCGCAATTTGGTGCTCCATGCAAAACCAGTGAAGGCTTTTGCATGGATTCCTGGCATGAGAGTTCATCCAGCAGCCCCAGAAATGGCAATCCTTCTACAAACACGCCAGAAAGCAGCGCTGGATTTCCTCTCCCGCTCCATAACTTTCTGAGGGCCAGTGACTGCATGACACTCAATTCCCCTACTCCTCAGAGTCTGGCACACAGTAGATGCTGAGCAAAAGCAAGTGGGGTTTAGTTCATTCCTGAAAAACCCGTTACCCTCCTAAACGTCCCAGACCATTAAGGCTGCAGTAGGAGAATTAAATGTCAGCTGATTCTTTCTGCAAGGGCATTTGGTCTATTCTGTGCAAAACACCATGCCAGACACTGGGGAAGGTGAGCACGTGGCCCTTGCTTTCAGAGGACTTGCTGCTGTGCGAGGAAGACACGTGTGCAGATTCGCTGGGTGATAAGGCAGAATGTGACAAATGCCAGCACACTGCCTTTCCTTGGCTCCTGCGACACACTGACCCGAAGCTCCCCTGGTGAAGTGGTTATGAAGATTAAACGGGCTGATCCATGGAAAGTACTTAGCAAAAGGGACAAAAACAGTGAGCACTCAATCAATGTTAGCCATTATTCTACCATTTTCCTTCATTTTGTACATGAGGAAGCTGATGCTTGGAGAGGGCAGCTCCAAGTTTCTCAAGCTGTTAAGAGAGAAGCCAGGTCTCAAAGCCAAGTCGTCTGGGGCCCACTCCATTCCTTTCCCACAGCATCTCACTGCCCATGCCCACCCATCTCACTAGAAGTCAGAGACCGGCAAAAGACTGAAGCGAAGACGTTCAGGAGATTCCATCGCCACACCAAGCACACAGTCGGTGCTCAGGAACCACCCACACCCAGCACACAGTAGGCACTCAGGAAGCATCACCGTGCCCAGCACACAGTAGGTACTCAGGAACCAGCACCACACCCAGCACACAGTAGGCACTCAGGAAGCATCACCGTGCCCAGCACACAGTAGGTACTCAGGAACCAGCACCACACCCAGCACACAGTAGGCACTCAAGAAGCATCACCATGCCCAGCACACAGTAGGTACTTAGGAACCACATGTGAATTGAAGAAAAACTCATTTCAGAATCTACCTGAAAGTCAATTTCTTGTCCTTTAACCAAACTTGTATCTTTTTTTTCCCATTTCGTTTCCTTTCCTCTTTCATAAAAGTTGAGCCAGGTTAAAAAAAAATTCCATTTATTTAGTTACATAAGCACTCCATTTAATCATGCTATCCTGTGCTGATTTTCAAGACTGATATAAAGGACGTAGATTTCCAAAACTCAACAATCATTCTTGAATATTGATTATGAGCCAGGGCCTGGCACACACCACAATACGCAATTTCTACAGCCCTTGCCGCTCTCGGGGACCCACAGTATATCGCGGGAAGGCGGGCGGGACGGTGGGGGACACACAGATGACGACGTGCAGCGGGTGAGAACAGGAGGTGGCTATGCAGAGGCTATGGGCTAACAGGATGAAATCGAGGGGGGTCAGTCACCTGCAGAAGGGCCTCCTAGGCAGCGCCTAGAAGGGAGAGGAAGCGTTTGCAAGGTGGCCCACCCGGGGGTGGGCTGGGGGACAGCCCGTGAAAAGAAGATGGGTTCAGAAAGACACACGCTCAAGTGACCTTGCAGCCAGAGAGCGCGTTGGGCAGACACATCCCTGCCACCCCGTGCCCTGGCAGACACGGCTCATCCGTCAGAGCCCTCGGCCCCCAGAGCTCCGCGCTGCCCAGCCCCCCCGGGACGGGGCTCCGGGCGGCCACGACCACCACAGCCCACAAGTGACAAGGAGGGGAAGCACGGGGCAGACTGTGGAGTTGGGGCCAGGGGAGACATGCTGCACTCTAATCAGGGCGGCGTTCCGCATCCCTCGCTGTTTGGGAAATGCTCTGTGGTGCGGAGCTGGTTAGTGTGAGGGGGGAGGTGGGCAGAGCCAGAGAGGCCTGATGACAGCCATCAGGGAGGGGCCTGAGCCAGGTACAGGGGAAAGGCAGGGGCCAGCCAAGGTGGCGGGAGGCTTGGTTCATGGGGAGCTGAGCCCTGGAGCAGGAGGAGCCGCTTAGCATCTCCAGGCGGGCGGGAGCCAGGCTGGACACTTGACAGCTGGCACGCATCCAGCCCCATCGAGTCCCAGCCGAGTCACCTTGGAAGTCAGCGGCGCCTAAGAGCATGGGCTGGAGCCAGTCTGCCTGGGCTCTCACCCTGGCCTGGCTGTGTGACCTTGCCCTGAGCAGCGAGCAATGCCGCATCCTTCCTTGCGCCCTTCAGGCTCCTTGCCTCACCTCCCGGCTTCCTCCCTTTGCTGCCCTACCATGCACCCTCTCCACCCTTGCCCCCCACATTCCCTCCTGCTTTGACCTCCTCCCACCCAAACCTTGAGTCTGCTTCTGACGGAGCGTAAACCCCGATGGACTGTCCTTTGCCCTGACCTCTTGGCTCCCAGGCGCCACTTTACTGGGGCATGACCTTGAGCTCTCTGCTCCCTACGCCCTCCTGGGAGCCCCGGGTGGTGCCAGCCCCCTCTGTCCAGCCCGAGGTGGCTGCAGCCCAGGTT
Organism: Cabassous unicinctus; assembly: GCA_029593785.1. Taxonomy (NCBI): domain Eukaryota; kingdom Metazoa; phylum Chordata; class Mammalia; order Cingulata; family Chlamyphoridae; genus Cabassous; species Cabassous unicinctus. The sequence goes on from JAQZBX010000025.1 coordinate 80,912, forward strand.
CCAGCAGGTGCCATCAGGTAGAGCCTTCCTGTTTCCCCCATCCCCACCTGGTACTGAAACGGGCACAGGATGGAGCCCCACCCCACGCACGATTCCTCACCAACACCCAGCGTCTCCACCCCCACCTTTAAAATCTGTCCAATTTTCTTATGATTTCTATGCAAGATATGCAGAAGCCTCAAGCATCACATTTTCATGGTACCCGAGGGCTTGCCTTGCTTTTTGTGTACGTTAAAGCAGCAGTAACGACAGAAGCCTCTGAATGGAATGGACTTGCACAAAGAAACATGCTAACTTTGTCGTTGTTGATTTTTTATTAATATTGTTTTTGTTAGAGTTGTTGTAGGTTTACAGAAATATCACGCTGTGATCCCACATGCCACCCTATTATTAACACCTTGCATTAGTGAGGTACATTTGTCATAATTCACGCAAGAACCTTTTTATAATTGTTCTATTAGCTAGAGTCCACCGTTTACAATAGGGCTCATCGTGTTGTACAGTCCTGTGTTTTTTCTTTTAATTTTTATTCCGGTAACATATATATGACCTAAAACTTCCCCTTTTAGCCACAGCCACATATATAATTCAGGGCCATTAGTCACATTCACAAGGTTGTGCCACCATCACCACCAGAAAAGTGTTAACTTTTAATAATGACGATAAAGCAAACTCAGCACACAGCTCTCTTCCAGCATGAGCCTCAAAGACGAGAAAAAGTTGCTCCCACCCATTAAAGACATCTGGGGAAAATAGCAGCCTGTTCGGGAAAGCCTTCCCTGCCTGGGTTTTATTACACCTAAATTATTCATAATCATGCCTGGGATTCCTCAAGGTCGCCACATCCCTGAACTTTCCTGTGCTGAGAGGACCGTGTGGGCACATTTCACTTCTAAAGGGACGCGTGAAATAAAAAGCTCTAAGCACCGAGGGCCGTTGGCTGACCGGGCAGTGCCCGCCTTCTCTCTGCTCCTGGCAGAGTCAACCAGAATCCTGAGCCTGCAGCAGGGCCGATGCCTGTTCCTAATGGGAAGCGGGGGCGATGAGAGGCGGCGAGGGCACTGCCGGACTGACGCCTCCCTTGTACTGGCCAAGGATACCTTTGTATCCCAGCACCAAGCAAGTTCCTGCCCTTCCCACCGTGGGAAGTAAAGTCTGGGAAGCTGCCCGCTGGTGGCCCTCACCTACGTGCTCCCCGATTCAGAGTCGGGGAGAGGCACTCCAGTTCATCACCAGCTCGGATCTGTCCCCAGCCCACTGGGCAGCCACACACGGAAGCTCTGGAGCGGGGCCTTAAAGGGATGAGGGGCTTTTGCCCACGGGGTCCCCCGTCCCAGCATCTCCCAAACTCCCGTCACAGCTCAGCGGTAGCCTGGAAACTACGTGCCAGCGAGCACAATGCCTTCAGAGCCCTTAACTCCGCAAGGCGGCCACAGAGTTCTCCATTTGTTGTTCCGCTTGGATCAAGAATAATTCTCCCCCCAAGAAAGACGAAGAGGAGAACAAAGGCAAAAAGAAAAAAAAATTACTAAGCTGAAACCTAAATTATTTCTTCTCTCCTGTAATATACTAGACTGGATGCACATTGTTTGAAGCTCTCAAAGACTTACTTTCAAAGAGTGCAATTCTAAAGATTTCAAAAAAGATGGTCAAATATAATCTTTTCTTTTTTCCTTCTGAAGAACAGTGGATCACAAAGTTATCTGAGTTTTACAGCCAGCAAGGTAAGGAAATGCAGATTCGTGCTGTCTCAACGTAAACATAAAAAATGCTGCAGCCCGCCTGTGTGTGCAGCTTAATTTCTTTTTGTTTTATAATTACAACTCTTCCCCTTGGCGTGAGTGACAGGAGAGCAAGGCAACAGTGCCATCTCTAGGAAAAGCTTCCCAGGTCGAGCAGCAGGATGCCAGCCATCCCACCATACAGCCCAATCCAGGACCCCTGCCCCCAGCCCCAGCAGAGCCGAGCACTGGACTCAGAGTCTAAAGATAAATGGGTACCATTGTGTAGAGGGAGAGTTGGAGAGATCTATCAGATTTTTAATTGCCCATTCCCTTTAATCTAGCAATTATTCCAATTCTAGGGATTTATCCTGTGTAAATATTAGCTCAAGTACGCAGAAATAAGAGCCCAAGCGATATGCACGGAGGTATTTATTTAGTAGAGAAATATGAAAGCAGCCTAAACACTCCCAAATCAGGACTGGGTGACTAAGTTAGGGCTTTCCATGACACCGAGTCTGTGCAAACTTAGAAACAATGAGGGGCTTGTGCAGGTAGGGAAACGATTTCCCACAGTAAAATTTTAAGTTGCCAAAGCAACTTTGCCAAACGTTATGTAGAGGGTGGTTTTTTTCTGTAAATGTACATGTTTATGTAAAACGTACCATTTAAAAATGAACCGTTACTGTATTTACATGGAAGATATGGAAACACAAACTATGATATTCCAAATAGTGACTATTTGGGGAAGGGGATTATTAGGTAATTTTACTCTCTACTTTGTACGTTTCTCTATTATTTGAATCGCGTTGCAAACATGGATTAATTTTTTATTTATTATACATTTTGCTTGAGGACATAGCTGAAGTAACCCTCAGAGATATTATCTCTGGAAGGCAAATTCTGAGTCCTCCCATATTGGAAATGTCTTCATTTTGCCATCACTCTTCAATACCCTTTTGGCTAAGGACAAGATTCTATGGGCAACTCAGTTTCCCTCAGAACTCTGAAGATGCCTCTCCATTGCCTTCCAGGATCTGATATTGGCAGTAAGAAGTTGAAGTTAAGGCTGAAGTTTTCACTTCTTAGCAAGAAATCTCCTTGCTCTTACTGGGAGTTTGGGTATATGTTCACACTCGGTGTTCTGAAATTTCAGCACGATGTGTCAGAGACGGCCTTTTCTCATTTATCCTGCTCCCTACCCAGTATTCCTTCCAATATGACAACTCGTGTCTTTCTGCAACTCTGAGAAATTTCCACTGCTGTCGTTTATTTCATTTCCACCTCTGCGTTCTCTCTCGTCTCCTTCCAGAATCTCTCCATCAGATGTCAAGCTTCTACGTTCATTCTCCACATCCCTTTTCTCTCATCTATCTTTTACATATTCCTGCATTTTAGAAGAATCCCTTACACTTTAGCTGTGTCCACACTGCTATTCAATCCATGGCATGAGCTTATTATTTCAAGAATCTCATTTTTGATTTCTCAGATCTGTGCCTGAGGCGTTTACATCACAGGTCCTGTACGTACTTGACTCTCTCAGAGGTTGTACTTGTTATACTTGTTCTGGTGTTTTCTTCAGTTTGCTGTATTATCTCTGTCTCATCAGGCATTCGTTCTTTCATCTATTGCACTTAAAGCCATCCATGCCTGGTGTTCATTTTTATGTGTTTGCTGATTATACTGGGGTGAAGAGGGCCTCCTCCAATTCACACCCACCCAGAACCTGTGAATGAGACCTTGTTTGGAAATAGGGTCTTTGCAGATGTGATGAGTTAAGAGGAGGCCCCACTGGAGCAGGGTGGTCCCTGATCCAATAGGACTGCGTTCCTTCTAGGCCGAGGGAAATCAGGACTCAGAGATGCAGACACACAGGGAGGAGGCCACGAGAAGTCAGAGGCAGGGACTAGAGTGATGCAATAGAAGTCAAGGAAGGCCAAGAATCACCAGCCACCCCTGAAGCCAGGAGAGAGGCCAGGCATGGATTCTGCATCCGAACCTCCAGGAGGAACCAGCCCTGCTGACCTGAAACATAGCCCTCCAGCTGCAGAACTGAGAGAGAATAAATGCCTCTTGTTCTATGCCACCAAGCTTTTGGTCAGTTGTTAGGGTGGCTGAGGAAACATACAGGGAGGCTTGACTATCTGCTCACCTTTATGCCTTCAACCCCCTAGTTTCCTGCCTGTTCCACAAACTGAGGCCCACGCCCTGGGATCGTGGGGGCACGGTAGGGCCCACTGAGGAGAGGACTCAGTTTCTAGGGTGAGGGCTGCCTCGCCCTCCTGGGGACAGTAACTGCGTGGCCTTGGACCCCAGCCCCTCACTGGCCACCTTGGCCTCAGACCCATGCCCCTTCTACTTGACACAACTGGGAGAGAGGGGCAGGGCTTCACCTCTGAGCTCCAGGTGCTTCTGCTCATTCCCTGCCTCTGATTTCCTCCTCGTAGGTCTCTCTGAAAGGCAGATGCTATCTGCTTCCTATCTTTCACGACTCTCTGACCCTCTGCTGTTGCTTTTCCTTGTTTGGATTTTTTTAAAAAAAATATATCTTTTTGGTCTTTTCTAATGATTTGGGAGTAGAATTGACATGTAAGAAAAATAATGTTCACGTGGCCACGGAGCACGCCAGGAGATGTGAAGGCGCCATTCCTGACTGGCGGGAGCGAGGAGGTCCACACCCCAAAATGGGTCTGCACGGCATGAAGAGCCCTTGAGTGGGGCTGTCTGTGGAGCTACTCAGCTCTGCTTCCTGGCATTACTGAATTTGGGGAAGTTGCTCTAAAATAGAAATCATTGGTAGCAGGTCATTCACGCCTTGTTTCATGTCAGACTTGGTCATAACTCTTCACTGGTCAAGAGGAAATATACTCAAAATGCAACAGTCCATATTTTCCTCTCTCTCCCCCTAATAAATTTTAGTAATGGACATCTGGCTTCTTAGTTTATAAAACCTTGCTGAATAAACAAAATATTTTAAAACCTAAGTTTTTTTTTTCTTTTTTTATCACATCCTAAGGTACCCTTTGTGTTACAGGTCAAAGTTGGGCCTGGTTAGCCTAGAGAGTTCTGCCATATCCTAGAGAAGTTCAAAGTTCTCATTTAACTCTTCTTTCGTGGTCAGTGTTCTTCAAACAGCATAACAGGAGCTCATAAAAGGAACCTGGCTTCATTTTCCAGAACATTTCCCTGGGCCATGGCCTGAAGAGGAGCATGGTGACCCAGCCTTAGCATTCTTTGTGCCTGGGGCAGACACGAGCTGTTGAGCTGATCAAGAAAGCGTTAGCTTGCTGTTTATCTGGTCATTTAAGCATAATCATGGAATATCCTGGACGCTATTCACAAGCAATTGAAAATGCAAGGCGAACGGTCACATGGTCCTTCCGAGGCAGAGATTGGCAGAATGAAATTTCCTTGAAAGGAATCTTAATGGCAAATCAAAATGCCAGTTCCCACATGCACTCATTCGCTCTCTAAGCCTGGCAGAAACGCCTTTTCACAGGCCCTTGCCTGCCACTGATTCCCAGTCTTCTCCCGGCTTCTACCCCTGGCCCCCAACGCCGCCTTCTGCGCCAACAGCTGAGAGGCCCTCCCGGAAGTGAACAGACCCCCTGTGTCTTCCAGGGTGCTCCACGGCCTGCTCCCCCCTCCCCGCTCTGAGCCCCGCTTCCTCATCCTTGCCCCCCGCTGAAACAGGAACCCCCAGCGACTCTCCTTACCCTTCCTCCCAGGCTGCTTCTCTCTGACATCACAAGCCTGGGATGCTTTCTGTCTCCCATGGAAGTGCCAGGAAAGCAGGGCCAGGGCCTGCCTGGGGATTAGGGAGGAGTCCATGAATATTAGTAAATTAGGGAAGGCAGAAACGGCTCCAGGCGCTTCATGAGAAAACAGAGCTGGGAGCCTCCCTCATAATCAAATGGGCAAACTCAATTTCCAGATGATTCATGTGGCATAGGAATGTGGCAGAAGAAAACGCTGTGGTGGTTTCTCTATTTACCCTGACTTTATCAAATTAGATGAATATATCCTGAGATTCTTATTAGATGAATCAGCACTAGTGAGAGTCTTTTACCATCTGTTTAACTTAAAATCGTAACAAAATTCCTGATTTAACATTCTTATTGGTTTTATAAAAATCAGTTCTGATAATTATGTACATAAGCCAGTGATGCCTGATTTATAAAGCAAGAGAAAATGCCATCTGATACCGAATTCTTCTTTCTCCCAATGTCATTTGTGAATATTACTCAAACTTTTCACCCATATATTACTGCTGTTCCCTCAAGATAAAAAATAAAATCACTTCTACAAATGTTTGTCAAAATCGGGAGCACTTTAACAAATAGCTCTCAAATATAGCACCTTCTAACATGTCATTAAATATTCTCCTTTGGATATAATTTAGACCTTTTCAGTTTCGTCGGGAAATTCTCTAATATATTTCCATAAATTACAATAAATAATGTTCTTTTAAACTTCTGGGGGGGTTTCAACCAACGTGTGATGTGAGAATTCACGTGGAGCTCTTTCTCTCCCCGGGGGTTCCCAGTTCCTCTTCCCAGCCCTACTCATTAGGGACAGGCGCCCTTCCACTGGGCTTCTTTCAAAGGATCCCAAACCTGCGTGTGCCAGTGGCCACTGGGGGTGGAAAGCCTGAGGCAAAGCTGCTCCCGACCCGGGCACCTCTGCAAAATCTCCTCTGAGTCATCACAGAAGCGTTTGCACCAAGGGGCCCTCAATTAATACTATGTGGCCAAATGCTCCAGGGATTCCTGGAGCCTGTTACCCCGTCACCGCTGGCGGATTTTAGGTCATGCAAGGACATACATTTGTTTAATCGTCACAGAATTATTTCAATTAATTATGTCAGATGACACTGATTTGTCATTTATGATAATGACACAAAATGTCCTTTAAAAATAAATATATTCGAATTTAAAATGATTAGAATTAATTACATTAAACAATTTATCTATGGTCTAGGTTTTGGAGAAAAACATTTGGGACAAATGTTCCTTGTTTGCAGTCAGAGCCTAGAAGCTCAGGGGAAGCAGCTCCGAGACGGGCACTGCCCAGCTGGCGCTGCGGCCTCTGGGTCAGGGGTGGTGAATGAAGTAGGGGCTGGAGCCTCCGGCTGGAGGCCAGGGGCGTTGGGGGCAGGGACAGCAAGCCAATAGGAAGGCGCAAGCCCCCTCTTCCTCCCCAGCTCTGCGGCCTCCCACTGGTGCCTCCTGTGGCCAGCAGGCCAGTCCCAGGGCACCCCTAAGCCTAGTGTGGAAGGGTGGGCTTGGGGCTGAGAGCATGGCTTAAAGCTCCTTGGACCGGACCCCCAGCCTGGCCTCTCCACGCCCTCCCCTGCTCTACCACTCATTCCCTCACACTTAAATTCCTAGCCCCAGTGTTCCCTGCCTCGGATGGCGGCTCTGACCTGCTCTGGGCCCCTCAAGCAAAGCTCTAAGCCCATGGTAAGCTGTCTTCCATAAAACACGGACAAAATTCAAAGCCAGAGAGCACAAATCCTGCTGGGACAGAGGTGGGTTTTAGAAGTGTGGTGACCAATTCCCATCCTGGCAGGCATTCCTTCTCTGCTCTCCGGGAACACGGAGGTAAAGGCCCCCGCGGGCAGGCCTTTAGGATACTGAGGCCCATAAATGTAGCTCTCCCCAAAGCCCCAGTGGAATCCTGAGGAAAACAGGAGACCAGTCCAGTTGAAGGGCTTCCTGCAACACGCCTGACCAGCACTCACGATGGTCCAGGTCATAAAAACAAGGAAAGTCTGAGAAAGTGCCCCGAGGCGGCTCCGGGGACACGGCTAAATGCGATGTGGGAGCCCGGACGGGGTCCTGGGACAGAAAAAGGACACTGGGGAAAATTAAGGAGATCAGATTCAAGAATGCGCTTTCGTCAATAATAGATTATCAGTATCGGCGCACTGATTGCGATGAATGGATCATAGCAAGGTAGGATGTTGAAAACGAAACAATTTTTCTGTAAGTCTAAAACTACTCTAAAATAAAAATCTGTTTTAAAAGAAAAACAAATGGAACAAATGAAAATTTTTTATTCTGTCTCCCAAGGACACAGGGCCGGTATAAAACAAAGCTGTTTTCAGGAAGCTGGCTGCCTGCGCGTTGTCCACTCTGGGCCACATCGAGTGTTATTGTTTAAGACAATCACGGGCCTGGAAGAGGAAACGTGAACTGGGGAGTAGAGCGTGGGGTATCAGAGGGAATGAAAGAAGACAGAAGCGCAGTAACGCATGCTCGAGAATGCAGCCCGTCCAGCAGGACACAGGCCGCAGCGTCGTCTAAGTGGTGCCATCAGGACGAGGTGGGCTCGGGGGCAGCAAAGAGCAGGCCACGGCAAAGACCGCAGGGCCAGAACCTGCTTGTCTGCAAGCGAGTTACCAGGGTGTCCAGAGCAAGTCACTGCCCTGCTGGCACCGAGGCCCCCACTCTGGAGAGGCTCTTGGCACTGCCGGCTTGTCAGGATGGAGTTATCTGCCCAGAACAACTGTGAGAACTGGCAGGAGGCTCCCTGGAGCGGCGCCCACCCCTCCTTTGTCAGGATCTGCCTCCGGCCCAGAAGCCCTGTCTCTGCCCAGCGGCCTGGCAGACCTCGGGATGCAAAGGCCGGCTCCGGCTGGGTTTTCCGTGTTGGATTACGCACATCTAGTGGGGACATTATCTAAGTCTGCCCAGAATCTGGAGCAACTCTTCTCTCCCCAGAACTCAGGTATAAGGTCATTTGATGTTCAGACCAACGAGGTTAAGCCCTATTTTCCAGTAGTCTGCATCTTGCCATAGAGACCATGGTTTACCATCAGCTATTTCCTCAAATCTTTCATTTACTTATTTAGCAAATACTCAAGTGCCAATCCTAGAGGAATTCCAACTGGGTTAGCAGTAAGAAGAATTTTGTCTTGAGCTCGGCTTCTCTATCCATCTGGACCACCCAATTATTTTCCACCTCTCAGCCTTAATCTAGTGGATGTATCTTCCCCTTGCCAGGAGCGTGCCCCTTCTTCCGGCCATACACCCCTCATTTTGTCTTAGGGTCTCACCTACTCCCCCTCTCAGACAACGTGGTTTGGATGGAGCTGGCCCACATACCACGTCCCTGGTCTAATGGTTGTTGGTTCACAGACGGACACATGCCCAGCCCAGTTAAATGAATTAAATTGCTTTTGCTCAGGGGCTCTCAGAGACTTTAATATACTAATGCATCAAACTCTAAGGGTGTGAATGGGTTTCCCATACATGACCATGGAAATTTTCTTTCTTCTTAAAATAGAATATCATGCAGGACTGTTTTTTGTCTGTTTCTTTGTTTTATTGTTGTTGCTTCTGGGCATATGAGGAACTCTTTTCCAGTTGCTGCAGCCCCAATATCACAACTCCCCCTCCCCGCCCCCCACCAATTCTGGTTGGAATTCCAGTGGGGAGGGGCGTGGCAGGCAGCAGTGCCTCCCTTCATTCATTCTTTACTTTTAGAACACAGTTTCCCTATTGAGACTGAAGGATTCTTGTTGAGCAAAAGCATTCAACTTTTGGTGATTTCAAAGCCTTGGAAAAACTAAGGGCTGCTGCTCCTAGTAAAATACCTGGAACCTGTCGCTGGCAGATATAAATGGCACTGACGTGGCCTCTACCTGAGCACACACGTGTCCGCTCGACACAGACAGGTCAGGGGGCAAGAGCCTCCAGCCGACTACTCTGCACAAACATCCTTTTCTTAGGGCTCAAAGGAATCATTTTGAATCTTCTCATTTGAAGCCCTTGCCTTTTGAAATATCTTTGAACTTCTTTCATCTCCTTTCACCTTTCTTTTTGACAAACCAATACCTTCTTAAACTTTCAGAGACATCTCCATTTTTCAGGTTGGCTAATACCCACCATATTTTCCTGCATAAAGAACTCTGACATGTCCACTAAAGACCCATTCATTTTCATTGACTTCTTCATGGATTTCACTTGGTTGGAAAACAAATGATGACATGGAAATTTAACATAATTGGAAGGGGAAATAGATGATTCTGGATTTTTTACTTTAAAGACAGCCAAATTTAATATGCCCAAAGTTTTGTAAAAATTGATTTTTCCCAGGGGCTTGAGAACTCACTGAAGAGACAGAGAACTATCATCAGACCATCAGCTGCAACCTGAGGACTGCTGCTTCTCTTCTTCCGCCCCCACCCACAACATTCGCCTCTCCTCGGATACCCACGGTGGGAATGGAGTACCACACACGTTTTTAAGGCAGTTGGTTGGGTTGGGAGCCCCCAAATTCCACTCCTCTTCCTTTTGAACTCTTCCCATTTTCCTCCGGGGGAGTTACCTCTGTCCCACTGTGTGTGCTCTTTAAGACAACATTGCTGGCCACCGCGTAGTGGAGGGGCGCCTCCCTCTCCCTGCCCCACCCCACTCCCACATGCTTTGTTAACCAAAATGGCAGCACAATGGGGGACAGGGGTGACCTGACTGCCCTGATGGCCCTGATATGAGTTCCTGCTGCCCAGACTCCAGCGCTGCCCTTGATCTGGACCTTCTCTTGGTCCTCCACTCCCTATCAAGATGGTTAGCTCTCAGGAGATCCCTCTTCTGCTCAACCAGCATCGGTCACCTGGTTAACCCTAACTGACCTCAAACTCACATTGCCAGGTCAAGTGATTCTTCCCATCTGGGAAAGGGCAGCTGGGAGTCCTCCAAAAGGCCTCAGTGCATCTCATCTCCCTCCTCTGTAAACAGAGGGTAACAGCGCCCATTCACAGGGCGCCCAGGCCAGCCTCGGACAAGAGGGTGTTCCCAGCACCTGCCCTTGGTTAGAGAGGACACCACGGCCAGGTGTCCAAGGTGTACTGTCAGGATCCCAGCTCACTTACCAACCACTGTGTGACCCTGGGTAAGTTACCTAAGCACTCTGCACCCAAACCGGGACTGATGATACTTTTTATCTCAAAGAGTTGATTAGAAGTTTCATGAGTTGATAGATGTAAAGTACTTAGAACAAGGCTGGGCCCAAACCCTGGCTCGTATTCTATTCTTATTATCATTGTAATTGGCTTTACTCCTACAACCCTTTACCTTGCAAGTCACCCTGATTCCTGCTGTGCCTCTTAGCTTTACAGGATCGAAAGCCAATTCTGTCCACACTCTGAGAGCCTCTCCGGCTCACAGGGACACTCATAAATCAAGCCTTTGAAGCTGCCATGTAAGCTCCAGAAGCCAACCATTTAACTCCTGGTCACTAAGCACATTAGCAATGTGGTTAGGAGCCTGCACTGGGCAGCCAGACCCCGTGGCTCGAACCCGCTCTGCCGCCTGCTGCCCGTGGATCCCAGGGAGCTTGCAATCCTCTAAATGCGTCCTCAGTTCTCAAGGCCGGATAACAGCTCATAGGGATGAAGTGAAGATTAAAACAGGATAATTGATACCAAGGGTCTCACGTGGAGCCTGGCACCTAGTAAGTGTTTAATAGATGGTGGCAAAATGTCATGGGATTATCACGGTAATTGGAAAATTTGCTTCTGCATGGCCAACCCATCCTGTCAGCCCATTGACAGAAGAAGCCAGGTCAAACTGTTTGAATGAGAATAGCCCATACTGAGAACAGTATGCACGGGGTCCCTCTACCTCCTCCATTATCGCCCATAGACTGACCAGCACACACCAAAAACCATCAGCAAACAGCCTGCAGAGCCTGGAATACACAGAAACAAGAGGTGAGGGCATTGATACTGAATGTCATCAGGTGAAGAAGCTGCGTCAGCCTCACACCACAGGCTTTGCCAATCTGACCGGAAATACGCCAAAGGCTGAGACTCCCCACCCCTCCGACAAGGTCTGGATGGGAACTTCCCGTAGTTGCCAGTGGGATTCCTACACTTCTGTGCTTCCCCAGCAAAGCACATCCCTTCTGAATGGCACACTCTCACCTGAGCTGTATCAGCAGATTCAATCGGGCTCCGGCAAGCCTGTCTCCTGCCTGCCCCTCACATGGCTTTGCCTCTCTTCCAGAGAATTCCAAGCTGACAGGCCAACGAAAGCCCATGTCTCCAAGTTCTGGGGGAGCCTCCAAGTTCTATCACCACCTAAACTCTCATGCAGGTTGAACGTAGCGCTCTTGAGGATCTAAAGCTGCATGTGTCCTTAAACTCAGTTTTTAAAAGTTACATCATGTTTCTGAATAGCAGAATCACGCCAGCTCCCATTACACAGCAGATCTCATTCAGTCCTAAAATCAAATCCATGTGAACTACGACTCAGCAATAAAAAGGGGTGAACTTTGATGAACGCAACAACTTGGATGGATTTCAAGGGAATTACGCTGAGTTGTGAAAGAAGCCAATCTCAAAAGGTTATATATTGTGACATTTCATTTATTGATATGACAAATTTATAGAAATGGAAAACAAGTTAGTGATTTCCAGGGGTTAGGGAGATGAGGAGAGAGGGAGGTGTCAGTGGCTGGGAATAGGGCATGCAGGGCTCCTTGGGGGAGCGGGGGCAGCTCTGGATCCTGGGTGCAGGCACGCCCATTCACGGAGTGATGACGCTGCACAAATGACTGCCTATCAAACTGGTGAGAGATGAATAAAGCCAGCGGGTGGCATCAGTGTCAACATGCTGCTCGTGATACTGAGGCGCTACTACAGGTTTGCAAGGTGCCGCCCCAGGGGAAGTGGACGCTTGGGTGCACAGGCTCTCTCTGTACTGTGTCTTACAACCGCATGTGAATCAACCGCGGCACACGGGCGGTGAAGGGGCCAGGGGCAGCCACCCACCCCACCACCTACCTTTTCTGGGAACTTGGGCCTGTTCCTTAACCTTCCAGTAAGTGCCCATCCCAGAGGGTAGTTTTTGTTTTGATCTGATTTGCGCAAGTTAACTAGAGTCAGACTCTGTTGTTTACAACAACAGCAAACTTTGACTCATAAATTGGATTTTAATCTATAATAGGAAAACAAGTCAGAAGATGATATTTTTGTTGTTTCGTTAAAAGTGTAAAGTACTAGGCTGCAAGAGAACAACTGTTTCACTGAAAACAAAAGGTGGATAAAATACATCCAGAAAAGCCGAATTTTATGTAAATACGTATTTTTTTTCAAGATTATAGAGCGCTAGCAAACAAAGCTGGAGAGGCAAGATCCCAGAGAAAAAGGAAATATATTTAGGCGAGGCCGATACTCCACACAGCTTTTCACCTCAAGGTATTTGTTAGTTTGCAAGTGGCATGAACGAGACATTGAGAACCGAGCAAAAATCCAGATATGAAGTGGGAGCCAAGAGCTTTTGGCTGTGTTTTGGGGGCTGAGGGATAAAACCTGTTATCAGGGATAGCAACGTTATCAGGAGAGTTCGATCCTAGATGTAGGAGAGAAGGGAAGCACAAAAGACATGAGTCAGACATTCAGCTCGGTTTTGTCCCTGGAGATGCCTGCGGATTTGTGTGTGGGGAAGACTGAAAAGCTAAGAGGCAGGTGGAAAACCATTCTAGACGTCTGAGAAACTAAGCCACACTCTCACAGAGCTGGATCATACTGGGTTTCAAAACTATACCTGGGTAAAGGGGCAAATAGAAGGCAAACGACCCTGCTTACATAGAGATCCAGCCTAGAAAGGAGAAAAACAATTCTGACTGGTTTAAGGCAGTCTTCCTCGCTATAACTGCCCAGGAGAGGCTAAAATAAAACTAAAATTCCTCTCTGGAGAAATATAAGATCATATAGAGCCTCTACTCCATCATTCAATGAAAAAATTTTAAATTAGCATTCATACCATAAAATAAGCTACAAAGAAAAAACAGACAATAAAAAAAGACCCACAAATAGCCCACGTGTTAGAATCACAAGTTAAGGATTTTAAAATAACGATGGTTAATATGTTCAAGAAAGCACATAATAAAACGGAGAACTTCAGCAGAGAACTCAAATTTTTAAAACTGAAACTATGCTTTCTAAAATTCCAAAAACAGTAACTAAAATTACGTGCCCAATAGATGGGTCTAACAGCAGATTGGATATAACTCAGTAGAGTATTCGTGGACTGGATGTTACAGTAGAAAATACCTTGACTGAAACATGGAAGGAAAAGAAAATAAGGATGGAAAATAGATACATGATTATAAGTTTGAACACAGGTATAACTGTGTCCCAGAGGACAGAAGGCAGAGAATGGGGGCAGAAGCACCATTTGATGAGGAAATGGCCAACAATATTCTAAAATTTATTTTCAAAATATGTGAAGCCATATATTCAAAAATGTTATGAACCCCAAGGAGATTAAATAAAAAGCTAACCACATCTGGGGACATCTTAATGAAACTACTGAGAATGGAGGAAAAAGAGAAAAATGTTAAAAGCAGAAAAATAAAATAAAAAATAAAACACATTATGTAAAAGGAGTAACATTAAGACTGACAAGAAGTATGGATAACAAGAAAGCCACACCTAGGTTCTTAAGACGAGCCGAGAGGCAGGCAGGAGTGTAAGAGGCATGACCTTCATAGAGCACACAGTAAGAACAGAAGCTGACTTGCCAACAGAACTGACGAAATCGAGAAGGAGAAGGAATGAGAGCTGTAAATGCTTAAAGAAAACAACCAACCTAGAACGCTGCGCCTAGCGAGAAGAGCATTCAAAAGGAAGGGCTAAATACATTTCCAGACAAAAAAGCCCAAGCAGACCTTCACTGTAAAAGAAATGGGGAAGACACATACATAGGCATAATAAAAATTATCGCACCCAGAGGCATGAGCACACAAGAAGGAATGAGGAAAAACATGTAAAGGTACAGGTCAACTTCACACATCGAGCACATCACAACAGCAACACCAACACTAATGATGACTCGTGGTGTTTAGAATATATTTAAAAATAAAATCCACTATACGAATATGCCATCAGCACAAAAGGTGCGAGGGCTTAACAGGAGCCGAACTGTTCAAAGGCTTAGTTTGAGGAGCAGTAAAAGTGCTCATTCCCATGCGATGGGCAAACCATAATCAGTCAAGATGCGTGTCATTGCCGAGCAGGTGTAGCTCAGTGGTTGAGCGCCTGCTTCACACGTATGAAGTCCCAGGTTCAATCCCTGGTACCTCCTTAGGAAAGAAAAAAATGCATGTTATAATATATAGGTTAACTATTAAGACAACGGCAACAGAATGTATAATTAGCTCAAAGAGGTAGAATATAAAATAATAAAACACACTGATAAATGTAAAAGAAAGCAAGAAAGTAGAGAAAAGGGAAGATAGAAAAGTAAAAAAAGAAAACAAATAGTAAAATTACAGCTATAAAGTCAAATATAATATCTGTATTTGCATAACACATAGAGTAAGTAATCCAATTATAAGCAAAGAATGACAGCTGGGATTTTAAAATCTATGCTATGAAAGAGATGCACTTTCTACATAAGGATATAGACAGGATGAACATCAAGGCACACACTTATCAAAAGCATGGTGGTTTACTCTACTAACAGCAGGCAAAGTCAATTTTAAGGCAAGAAGCATTGCTAGAAATAAAGATGGGTATCCCATAAAGTGTAAAGAAGCATTCAACAGGAAGAGGTGGCAATTCTAAATTTGCACACACCTGATTAACATTAACATATTTTCAAAATATGTAAAGCAAAATTGATAGAAACAAAAGAAGAAACAGAAAAATTAACATTTATTGTGGTTGGTTTTAACAGAGCTCTCTCAGGAAATAGAATATACAGATAAGATGCCCGGAATGATACAGAAGATTTGTGCGCCGTGGTTGACAAACTTGACCCAATTTGCATGCGGAGAACCCTGCGCCCAACGATTGCAGGGTCTGCATACTTTCCAAATACATATGAAATACTAGACATTAACAATAAAAAGATAGCTGGAAAGTCTCCAAATGTGTGGAAATAAAGTTACATACTTTTAAATAATCCATGGGTCAAGGAAGAATCACAATGACTGTTATGAAATAGATCTAAGTGAATGCTATATCAAAACTTGTGGCATGCAGCTAAGCCATACTGAAAATAAAATTTATGGTCATAAAGGTACATGTAAGAAAGAAAAGGGCTAAGCATCGATCTCAATAAATTATTTCTGAAAACCAGGAAAGTTAGTTCCAAATGGATGGAAAGGAATATAAAGGCAAAAGCAGATAATCAAATAGAAAGCAAAGGTATAATGAAGAAAATCAAAGCCAAACATTAGTATCTTGACAAAACTAGTAAAATTGGTAAATTTATACCAAGACTTAAGAAAGAAAAAGAAGGAGCAAATTACAATATCAAGAATATAAGAGAGGACATCTTTAGAGACACTGCAGATACTAAAATATTAATCAGAGGATACTATGAATAGCTTTACTCTGTATGTATGAAAATTTACATGAAATGGATGCTTTTCTACAAAAGCATACTTTTCCAAATTAACAGAATAAGAATTGGAATATCTGAATAGCCCAAATCTATTAAAGAACTCTCTAGGTCCAGAAAGTTTTACTGGTAAAACCTTCCAAACAGTTAAGGAAGAAATAATATCAATAGCAGACAAATTCTTATAGAGAATAGGAAAAGAGGCCAAAATAGCCTTGATATCAAAACTGGAAGATGATATTATGAGAAAGGAAAATTACATTCATATTTTCACAACGTTAACAAATCTTTTCAGTAATATATGAAAACGATAAAAAATAATATATCGTGGAGTCGTCTTTGTTCTAGAAACGCAAAGGTGGTTTAATGTCTGAAAGAAAAAAATCAGTGTCATTCACCCCATTAGCAGAATGAAGGAAAAAAGTACATGATCCTCTCAATATACGTAGAAAAATGTTTGCTGAAATGCAGCACCAGCCATTATTTTAAAAAGAAATCTTAGCAACCTGGAGTAGAAGGGAACTTGCCCAGAATCCTTGCCGGCCAGAAGGAAGGAAAATCTCAGCATGGAAAAACTCTACAATGAAAATGAAGGAAAGCCTGAAAAACAAGGAAAGATGGAAAACAAAGAGCACCCACCCCCACCCCCCACATGAGGAAAAGTCAGAAGTAGCTTGTACTCTGGAAGACACGAAAATTTTAGAAAATGAGGAAAAGACAGAAGATCAGGAAATACGAAAGGATAAGCAAAAGCCAGAGAATGGGGAAACCCCTGAGAACGGGGGCAAGCTAGAGAGAGGGGCAAGTAAAAAGAGAAGGAAATCCAGAGAGGGAAACAAAAGCTGCAGGAAAGCGCCCAGCTGAAGACCATGTACCCAGAAAAGCAAAGAGAAAAGCCGACGAGGGCCCAGCTGGCCCAGCTCCTCGAGGAACGTAAGGGCACAGACACGACACGCATTTGAGCAAGGAGGCGCTGACAAGAGAGCTTGATGAGATGGCCAGGATGGGCGACGAGGTGAAAACTACACAGAAATGTACATGGATGCAGAAATGTTTTCAAAGCCCCTTCCACCAACGGGCGCAAGGGAGCTCGAGGGCGGCCCCCGGGTCCCACCAAGGGGCTTTGAAGACCCTCCTCGCGCACGGTGCCTGTGGGCTCCGCTTGCGCTTTCACTAGCAGAGCATCGTTGCCAACCTGCTTTCTCACCCCCTGCATTTCCCTGGCAGGCATCTGCTGGACTTTGTGCCTTAGGTGTCTCTCCCATTACCAGCAGCTGTTGGAACCAACCGCAGTGCTCCGTGTTTCAATAGAAGATTTTCACCCACGTGCATTGCAAAGATGTTCATGATTCTCTGGAAAACAAAGCAGCTTATAACATTAAAAAAAAAAAAAAGATAAAGCATGTCTACAAAAAATTTACATTCATCATACTTAAAGGTGAAATACTGAAAGCTTTCCCCAAGATTAGGAACAAGACAATAATGTCCATTACTCAAAATTGTACTGGAGGTACTAACTAGTGCAATGGGCAATAATAATAATAATTGGAAAGGAAAAAGTTAAGCTCCTTTATTTCATACTGATATGCAGAAAATCCAAAAGAATCCACAGATTGATTGAATTAAGTGAATTCGGCATCACTGCTGCATACCAGGTGAAGCAATCCACCTGTACAAAAGCAATTGCATTTATACGCCTATAATGAGTAACTAGAAACTGAAATGTTTAAAATTAGCAATATTTACAATATCAAGAGAAACTTCAAATACCTAGGAATAAATCTAACAAAAGACATGCAAGACTTCTATAGAAAAAATACCAAAAAAATTTTGAGAAACCTAGATGAATAGAAGGATATATCATGTTCATGGATAGTAAGACTTGGTACCTTATTGGAAAGGTGCTAATTTTCCTCAAATTATCTATAGAGTCTATGCAATCCCATCAAATTCCCAGCAGGATGTTTAAAAACTAAATATAAACTGGCAAGCTGATTTTTTTTTTTTTTAATGTGGAAAAACAGAATAAAAAGAAGAGCTTTGACAAGCTTGGAAAAAACCCACAAAGTTGGAGGATTTACAGGACCCGATGCCGGGCACTGTTGTCGAGCTGTAATAATTAAGACAGCGTGCCGTGGAGACCAGGAGTCTCCACCGCAGCCCTCCTGACACTGGAGCAGATTTCTCTACTGTGGGATGTTCAGCTGCATCTCTGGATCCACCCACTAGGTGGCAGTGGTAGCCTCCTCCCCGACTGGTGACAACCAAAAATCCCCAATCTCAGACATTGCCAGATGCCCCCTGGTTGAGGGTAGACAAATAGCGTCAGTAAAACAGAATGGAAAGTTGAGAAAACACACCATACATATATGTCCCCTTGATTTATGACAAAGATGACCCTGTCTCCCACCGTAGACAAAAGTTAATTCCAAATGATTTGTAGATCGAATTGTAAAGAGTAAAAATTAAAACAATGCTTTTAGATGACAATGTAAGTGAATAGCTCCATGCCTTGTGGTAGACAATGGTCTTCCTTAAAATGGACACATAATAACACAAAACATAAAGGGAAAAGTTGATATATTGTACTTAGTTAAAATTAAGAAATTCTGCTCAGCAAGTAACCCATTAAGAGAGGAAAAAGGCAAACCACAAAAGGGAAGAAGACAGTTCTAATACACATATCTGACAAGGACTAGTATCCAAAATACATAAAGAACTCACACAAATCAATAAGAAAAAGACAACCCAATAAAAAAATTTGCAAAAGTCTTGAGACGCTTCTCAAAAGAGAATATCCAAATGGAAAAGAAGAAGAAAGGGGGCTCAGCCTGATTAGTCATCGGGGAAGTGCAAGCTGAACTCAGGATGAGATACCACTGTGATCCTATTAGGACGAGGAAAATGGAAAAGTCAGACAAGGCCTAGTGTTGGTGAGGATTTGGGACAAGGGGACGCTCCTTGTTCCTTGCGGGCGTGCAGCGTTACAAACACATTGCGCAGTGTTCCCTGAAGTTGAGCGTCCCCTCCCCACGCTCTGTGTAGCCGATGCTTTGGGAGCCCCTCCCAGATCACTGTTATCTCAGGGTACCGATTCCCCAGCTTCCCTGTCGGCGGCTACTGAAGGCTCACACCTTTTTCAGAGAACTACTTTCCTGGTGGGATCTGCCTCATCTAAAAACGCACAGGATGTTTTGCAGACCCCAATGCTTGACTGACACAAAGGCGCACAAGCCCTCAGGGCTCTCCTCTGTGGTGCGGCTCCCTCCCCAGAGCGCCCCGTGGGATCAGACCGTGGGGGGCCTCCACCAAGTCCTCACAGCCCTGCCCTCGCTGCCTTGCGGGGTCCCCCAGGGGCTGCTGAGTGAATCGCACAACAACGCCCATGCCACGCTCTGCTTCTGGAGAATGTGGGCTGAGACACTCGCAATTCCAGTCGTAGGCAGAATTCCGTGCAACAGAAATGTGGGCAAGTGCATGTGAAGGCCAAGTGGGGACGCTCGCCGCAGCACAGACTGAACACATCCCAAACGCCCACCCACGAGCAACGGATAAATCATGATTTCTTCCAATAGTGGCCGCACACAAAAAGGAAGGATGCTCCAACATAATGATGAGAGAAAGAAGTCGGACACAAAGGAAAACCTCCTGCGTTATATGAAGTTCAAAACAATCAAAGTTAATCCCTAATGAGAGGACTTCTGATGAAGGGGCCCAGCGGGTCCTTCTGAGATGCTAACTTGCTTTGAGCAGGCGAAGATTCACTAACTGTGCAAGTTTCACTATGTACTTTTCTGTGTGTATATTATACTGTAATATAAACTGACTTTAAAAAGAGATCATATTTTTATATATTTAGTAATAAATTATCCAAATGCACTGCCCAATTAAAAATTTTGCACTGCAAATTTATTGCTAATTCTTTATTAGCTTTCTTTCTAATGTTTTGGAAAAGGGCAAGCAGGTCTCAGGAGCGTTTTCTCCACCTAAATTGGCTGTCAGCCAGTCAAGAAGGAATTAAATCCAATTTATCCCTGAAACCCCAGACTTCCTGATTCAGTCACCCCAAGGCTTTTTCCACCTGTCATTCATCCAGCCGATGCAGTGAGGGGATCCTGGAGGGGAAGCAGTGGCTCCGGCGGGCACTGCCCTGTTTACCACCCAGGCACCCATTCATCCCGGAAACCACCGCCCACCTGGGAGGCCTGTGGCGCACCGTGGGAACCGCCAGTTCACAACAGTGGTGACGGGGTATCCTGGTGAGATGCTAACTCGGGGCAGAGCAGAAAAAGGCAGAAACTGCTGGGATACTATGCCCTTACAGCCTTTGCTTTCCTAAGCCGGCAGGCAGGAACGCTCAGGGGGGCAGCTGTGAGCTCCGCAGATGGAAGACCAGCAGGGCTGCCCCTGACTCCACATAAAGCGCCAGGATTTTGGAGCTGTAAAAAAGGGGTAAAGGGATCTCCAAAATGCCTGAAATTGAATTTCCCTACAGCCTGCTAGGGTTTTGTCTCAGAGTCATATGTAATTCAATTGAAAGAAAAATTACGAAATTTGACATTTCTCGCATCCTTCAGTTTTTGCATTTGAATTCTCTCTACATTACAATGTAACCCAGCAGCAGAACAAGAAGAAACTCAGAGGGGGCAGCTACACCCCAGACTGGCTGAGACGGGAACCGCGGGCAACAAAGCGGCAGACGGAGGGCAGCTGGCAACCAACGCTGGGACCACGTACGTTCTGGGAAGCACGCCTTGAATCTTACGCGCCAGCCCTTCTTGACCTACAAAAATAGACATTTCAGCTGTTTCAGCCTAACAATCGCTAAACCCTACGCACACGCTCCCACCCGCCAGCAGAGGGCGCGCAGGAGCCCCCCTCGGCCAATCACCTCTGAGCGCTCCCCAGGGGCTTGGATCCCAGTGGAAATACTTCAAGTCCCCGCAAAGTCTTCTCGGGGCCCACGGGCCTTGGGCAGACCCTGCCTCCTCCTTGCGTTCCCTCCAGACACCTTCAGATAACGAAGGCGGTGGCTCCCTCCAGGCGCACCAGCCATGCCCAAAGGGGCGTGACCACGCGCGGGAAGCTGCAGAGTGGCGGGCGCGGCTCCACCCTGCACGGGAAGCTCTGGGCCCGGGCGGTGATGCTAAGAAGATAGTCTTCTCAGGCAGTGGAAAATGCAACCCGTTTCCTACCTCCCTCTTAATGAGATAAAAAAAAATGTATAGTCAATCTGGGCTATTAATTAGGAAGATCGAAATGAATCCCCTGCCGTAATTCCCTTGTAGATGAAAAGTCAAAATGTATATTCATTAAAATTGGGTTCTTCCAGCGTCCCCCGCTGTGCTGATGTCGGGGGGTATGTGTGCTTCCTGATGCGTGAATAAAATCATGCTAAGCATGGGGTTTCGCATCTCCCTCTTAAGGAAGCCTTAATGCTCATGCAATTCAAATGGCAGCTCAGCTGTCTGTAATTTCAGTGACAACTGTTCCCCTCTGCCTATGTGCACCACTAATCAAAGCTGGCCGGCTATGGGGTGGGAAGATGCTACTCGAGAGTGGCAAGTTTAGGGATTCTCTGCAGCGATCCACTCAAATGGAAACAGGAGGTCTGGTAAACTGGGTTCCCACTAACCTAATACCCAGGTAGAAAGGGCTGTTATAGCATGAAAATATTCACCTATAAGTGCTCCTCAGAAGACCAGCCCTTTCTTACCAGCGGCTCTCGCCTCGCCCATGGCACCACCGGCTTGCTTCCAAGAGAGACAGACGTTGGCGGCATCTGGCAGGACGGGGCACACTGTCTTCAAAGGGAATGTGAGAATCTTGCAAACGATGCAGGATTTTATGAAGTAGAAACTGCGGTTTTGGAAAGCACAGAATCTCATGCGAAGGCATTTATAAATGAGGATTCAGCAGAGTTAAAAAGTTTGAAGGAAAGAAAATTGACACAAATCATGGCAACACAGACATTTGAAAAGAAAAATTACTTGAATTTAGAAACATTCTTGGCAGAATGTTCACGGCAACTTTATAACAGGCAAAAATTAAAACAACAGAAAAATCCACCAAGAGGAGAATGGGTCAATAAACTGGGGGACAGTGACAGCAGGAAGCAGAACACAGTGCTAAAGAATGAAGGGCGAACAGCTGGCCTGGCCGCAGCTCAGAGGCATTACATGACACGCCAAAGAACACAAACCGGTGATTCCATTTACTTGAAGTTCAAGAAGAGGGAAAAGCGGTCTATGGAAACAGAAGTCAGGGCAGGGGTCACCTCTTGGTGGGGAGGGGGCTACTGACTGCAAAGGACCAACGGGGAGATTCTGGGGAGATGGAAATGTCCTGGGGTGTTGGAAAAGCCTAACATTTGTGCAATTTACTGTAAGTCATGCCTCAATAAAATATTTTCAGATTATTTTTAAAGAATATTCTTGCAAAACTAATGAAGCCTTTGAATGACTCTTCAAAAGTGTCCCTCTTCCTGATGGTGCTATGAGAATCAAACATACAGCAAAAGCTATTCTGTTGTGCTATCACATGATTCTGGGAAAATCGTACAAAAAATCAACACTTGATTTATTCATTCTCTATTTTAAAATTAGCCCATAGCTGCCATTATTATCTAAATATCATGAAATATAAACTTGTCATAATTTTCATTTTAATAAAAAATGTTTCCATCCACTCTTTTTTTTCTTTTTACCATTTAATGACAAAAATCCAGTACCCATTTCCGTGAACTCAATTACGAGGCCTTTGGGCAGGGCAAGTGTTCTGGGGTAGCAAGGACCCTCGGGGGTAGCAGGAAGAATTCAATGGTTCTGCCAAGATTTAATGTGAATTTCTTTTTTCTTAAAATACGTGTTAGTTGGTCTGGTAGGAGAGTGGTATATGGGAGCTGTGTACAGTTTTCCTGTAAATCTAAAACTGCTCTAAAAATAAAGCTTATATATATATAAACTACTTCCCTAAATCTATGTTTTAGTCTGCTAGGCTGTGGAAATGCAATATACCGCAAATGGTTGGCTTTCACAATGGGGATTTATTAGTTTACACGCGTACGGTTCTGAGGCCGCGAAGATGTCCATGTCGAGGCTCCGTCACGGGGAGGCTCTCTTCCCTGGGCTCCTCTGGCACTCGGCAAGACACGTGGCGGCATCTGCTCGTCTCGCCCTTTCTTCCAGGTTTCGTTGACTTTCAGCTTCCGGCTGCTCCCTCGGGGCCTTTCTCACTCTCTTTGTCTGACTAGAGTCTCTTATAAAGGCCTCTAGTAAGAGGATTCAGACCCATCCTGGGCCACATCTTAGTTGAGGTAACCTAGTCAAAAGTAACCTAATCAAAAAGTCCTACACACCATAGGTTCACGCCCACGGGAATGGCCCGGCCGTAAGAACATGATTTTCTGGGGTACATACAGTGACAAACTACCACAATCTATATCATCAAAAGCAACATACATGCTTAAATATACTACATACCAAATTATAACACAGGTTACACTGTTCGCACAGACCTTAGAACGAAGTTTACTCCGCAGTTTTTGTGCATAATTTAATCTCCCTGAAAATGTTTCACTGGATAAGAAGCCTATAGCAATGTACTGAACACTTGAAAAAGTCAGCCTCTGTGCATTCCACCCACATCACATCACACAAGTGGGCACACTGACACAACACAAGTGCCTCTTTCACCCACTTGCCAGGCAAGACTGGGAGGCATCTGTATAGCGCAGGCTCCATCGTAGGGAAAGGACTCGGGCATTCGTGCAGGGCCCAGGCACACCACAGCTGTACAAGCACAAAATCCAAAACCTCAACTCCAGCTAGACTCTACAGGGTAGTCCCTCGTGCCAGCACCATCCTGAGCCCATCATTTGCAGCATCTCATTTAAATCCTCAAAACAATCCCACAAGGTAGGTGGTTATGATTCCATTTTACAGGGGGAGAAGCGAGGTGAGGAGATTGAGGTAAACGCCCCAAGCCACCCAGTTAGGGGGGCAGGGTGCAGAAACGGAGGTGTTGAAGTCCTCAGCTTCTGGTCCCTCGGTCACTACATGATTCCACCTTCCAGAGATACTCCACATCGAGGTTCAGCCGCAGTACAGGTAATTTTAGGGTGCTTCTTGTCTGACCTTGATACTCAGGGAAAGAGAAGTGGGAGCTGTTACTGGGTACCGTTGCAGGGCTGGCTCCGCAGGCCAGTGGCCTGAGCACTCGTGCAGGGCTCCTTCCGTGGCTTCCGGCTCTGCCGTCTCTGTCTCGACAGTCTTAATTTCTGAACATGGGGCTCCGCATTTCCATTTTGCACCACAGCCACTCCTGACTTGGTGATTCACTTTTGAAAACATGTCCTACTGCTCCTCTTTCAATCCCATTGCATCATTTAATGGAAGCTATCAAAAGGTGAGGTCTGTAAAACATTTACAATTTGCACCTTCTATTAGCCAAAGGGGTGCTGATGGCCTCTGACGTGACCCAATCAAAGCCTCAACCATTATTTAAACAAATAAAAGTGAAACCTCTGAATCCAATATAATCTCATAGGCCTAGAGAAACAAACCAGTTTACAAACAAAATCCAATATCTATTTTTGGAATTCATAACCAATATCAAACTGCTACAACACACCCTCCGAATTCCAAAAAGACATTACGATATTCAAAAAAAACACCCTTAAATCAGTACAATGCTAAATACAGAATCATATCACAATCAGTTTAAAGAAACACAGTTTGTCTTGAGGCAAAGTCCTGTCTGGCTGTAGACCTCTGAAAGTTACAAAACAATTTATCTGCTTCCAATACACAAATGGAAAGACAATGGATAAATATTTTCATTATTATAGGGAGAAATTGGGAGGGAAACATGAGTCAGGTCCTCTACAGTTCAGTAAACCTGCAGGGCATTCTCCATTCAATTTCAAAGTCTGAGAGTCATTCTTAAGATGATGGTTTCTCCTCCTTGGGGCCTCATGGGGACCCACCCTTTCCACAGGCTTGCCCAATGACCATTTCCTTGGTTCCACCCTCATCAAGCATCTGGGTGGTAATTGAGCTCCAGACATCACCCTCCAAGAGGATTGGGGTGATTGCCACACTTTACCCAATCTTTGGGTTAGAGTCTTCATCCCCCTAGTACAGTGAAGTGAAGACAACATCTTCCCTAACCTTTAGCATACAGGCTTCACCCTCTCAGAGCAACGTGTTGACCACCTGGCCTTCCCTAATCCATGGGGGACAGGTCCACCCCTCTCAGACTTATGGGGTGCTGACTTTAACTGCCCTAAACCTTGAGGAATGTGCTCTACCCTCTCTGTACTCTGGGGCAGCAAAACTCTCCCTGAACATCTGGCGGGAACATCCACCCTCTTCAACTACTGGGGCAAACTCACCCTCTCTGTACACATGAGTGGGGCTCCTCTCTTGGCCCAAAGTGATGTCTTAATTCCAGATCTCAGCTTCCATGATTTTCTTCTTAAAGCTGTTTCCCCTTCCATCTCTCCCGTCAATGTCCTTTTTTGTCCAAGCTGACAGTGGTTTTGTTTATACAGCTCTCTCAAAAAGTTTGTTGGTTTACCATGCAAGAAGAAGGGGTCCAAACCATCAGACGGTAAAACTTTCCACAAGTCTTTCCAAGATAACTGCTTCTTCAATCCTGATTTACAAGTTCCAAGTTTAGGTAAGTCCTCAAATGGGGCACTATCATCTGGGAGCTTGATTTCCAAAGATTTGGAAGTTCCAGAATCAGTTTCTGTTTTCTTTGTGCCCAACAGTTCAGTTCTCAGCTTATCTCACTCATATAGCATTTTGCTATAAGCCGCAAGGAGAAGCCAAGCCTCATTCTCTGAGTTTACTTTGGAAAGTTCTTCAGCTAAATGCCCAGGCTTGCCATTTTCAAATTCTATCTTCCATAAAACATCAGGAGTCAATCTTGCTAGGTTCTCTGCAACTTTAAAACACAGATTGCCTTTCCTCCAATTTCCAATCATAGTTTCATCATTTACTTCTAAGGCCTCATAAAACGTCTCGTTAGCATCCATATCCCCATCAACAATCTCGTCAAATCTGTTTAGGCCTTTTCCATCAAGCATCTCACAATTCCTCCAAAAAATACCCCTTACCCATTTATAAAACTGTTCCAACATTTTGGTAATTGCAAAAGCACCTCCCCACTCTCTGGTATCAAATTCTGTATTAGTCAGCCAAATGGGTGCTGATGTAAAATACCAGAAATCTGTTGGCTTTTATAAAGGGTATTTATTTGGGTTAGAAACTTACAGTTACCAGGCCATAAAGCATAAGTTACTTCCCTTACCAAAGTCTGTTGCCACATGTTGAAGCAAGATGGCTGCTGACATCTGCCAAGGGTTCAGGCTTCTTGGGTTCCTCTCTTCCTGGGGCTCAAGTCTCTCTGGGCTCAGCTGTTCTGCTCCTCTATGTGCTTACTTTCTGGTCTTCAGCTCATAAACTCCCACTCTCTTCTCTGCCTGTAGTTTTTCTGTGAGTCCCCAGTGGGGACTCAGCATCCTACTGATATGGCTCAATCAAAGCCTCAATCATTATTTAAATAAATAAAAGGGAAACCTCTGAATCCAATATAATCTTATATGCCTAGAGGAAACAAACCAGTTTACAAACATAATCCAGTATCTGTTTTTGGAATTCATAACCAATATCAAACTGCTACATACTTATATACCTGTATGTATCCAAATATTCTTAATATTCTGCCAACAAACAGCACAATGTAAATTTGAGACTGAGGTTGAGAGAAGATCCCAACGTCTTCTACAGCTTCTATGGTGGGCCTGCGTCACAGTTCTGTGCCATCACCCTCCTCTGGCCAGGACCCTGATTTGCATTTGGTGGTCTACCCCTCCCCACTCCCAGTCCCTGGTTAGTGTACAGCTCTGCCCCCTACACCTGGGGTGGGGCATGTCATAACGATCAGCTCCTCTCATTCCCGGGCCATAGTATTGGCTCAGAGCTGGGCATACCATCCAGCTCAGCCAGACAGAGTGACTCTTGGGACTTGGGCAGAGCCTTGAGTTCTCTGCTGGACTTCAGGCTGTGAGGACCAGAGGAGCTGCAGCCATGCCTCCATGAGGGAAAAGTAGGTCTGAGAATGGAGCCAACTAGAGCAGGTGGCCCTGGTCACACTGAGCTGGGGGTGAACTATCAAAATACTGCAGTCCTGGTTGGCGAATGGCTACTGCCCTGTGGCCCCCAAGGGCCCCTTCACCACTGGCCACCCAATAAGTCCCCTGGCCCTCCCTGTATCTTCCTATGATCCAGAACCTAAAGAGTTAATACTGGCACAGGAGCCCCCCCAGGAGTGGCTAAGCACTGGCCTGTGTCACTGCTGACCACTTGGTACCCAGGGCTCTCTCCCCGTGAACCACAGAGGAAACGAGCAGGTGGAGGAAGAAAGGGAGCCCAGGCCCTGCAAAGAGCTCTGCACCCCTGTAGTCAGACTCGCCCACACCAGCCCTGACCCCTTAGCTGTCCCCACCCCTCAGGCACTGTGCAGCTTGGGCTGGGATTTCTGCCACTAGCAACCAAAAGTCTCAACCAATACACTCACTGGACACCTTATACTTATTTTAAGAATATATTGAAAATTTTAATTCATAAAAATAATTTGTTTTAATAAAATGCTGTTCGTACCTATTATATATATTGAAGTTCCACAAAATAATTAAATTTTGGAAGAGGGTTCTTGCCAAAGAACCCTTTCACCTGCCCACTCTGGGCCCCCGACCGTAAAGCTGTGTTCTTTACATTCGCCTCACTGGGGAATGGCCGGTTCCAGGCCGTGGGTCAGAAAATGTAAAAGATGAGCCTGAACATCTTGTCATATAGGAAAACAAAGAGCCAAAGATCATAGGCGTCATGTCCCAAGAACACAGGAGCCAAAGGCTGAAGAGGCTTCCACTGGCCAAAGATGTGATGGTTTGAGCTTCCAAAAGGATAATAATGCAGTTGATTGAAGTACATTGAAGACGCTGAAATCTATGAGTTTATAATGATATTAGCCCTCTCCCTCAAAAATGGAGGGAAGGAGGGGAGAACGGTTCACTGGTCATCTTTGGAGAATGCTAGGCAACTACCATATTTGAAAACTGGTAAACAAAGGGAAAGTTAAGATCCTGACTTTTCTTTCCAAACTGTTTCTCTGTATTGAGCCACAATGATTAACCAAGGCATGATGACATCACAACGCTTATTGTAAAAGGGCTAGCTTAATAAATAAAGGATGTTTTGTATATTTAATAAATAAAAATAAAGGCCTAGACGAAGATCCAGATCTGAGCTTTCCAAATTGGTAGCCATCAGCCACATTTCCCTACGAAGCACTTGAAATGTGGTGAGTCCAAACTGGCACATGCTGCAAGCAAAATGCATGTCCATCTGTATTATTGGATTTTAAAGATTTAGTACAAAAAAATTAAATTGAATATCTCATTAAGAATTTTTATATTATTACATGTTGAAACAATAATATTTTGGACATATTTGGTTAAATAAAATTTATTATTACAATTAATTTCACCTTTCTTTTTATGTTTCAGTGTGGCTACTAGAAAATTTTACATTATTTATATACTTCTGTTATGTTTCCATTGGGAAAATATTTAGGATGACCATATGATTTGTTATCCAAATTGGGACAATCCCGACAGTGGAAGTGGGAGCTATTAGTAACGGCATGGGACAACAGGCATAAATGAGGACATACAGTGTCCCTGCTAGCAAAGCAGTAAATCTGATTATTGAAAATGCTACAGAAATGAAAGATGACTCTTACAATTTCAACTGCCCTTTGAGGGGCGCCTGCCAGGTTACAGGGAAAATTCTCCGCCTGCTGGGTCGTGACGGGTTAGATGTGAGCGCAGGGAGCAGGCTCTGCAGAGCAGGCAAATGCTCTGCGTGAGAATGTGGGGAGGATTTGGGGTTCCAGGGAAAACCTGCAAGGGAGGAGCAGGAAACAAGGAGTGAGTCAGAGGCGCTCCAGGTCGGGCGAGGGCAGGTTTTAGGAACATTAAGTATTACCTGCTATGCCGCTTGAAGTTGTTTTGTTTTCCATCTTATTCCATTTCAGACTTTTTCTCCATTGTCACCACCCTCGTCTTTTTTTTTTAATGCTATATTTACATGCATTATATGTAGATAGGATTAACTAATGAAACCGGTAAAGAAGTTGATTCTCCCCTCTGGATTAACATGGGGCAAAACAGAGCCCACCCTGGATGCAGGGGAAGCCTCGGGGATGGGACCCCTCTGCCTGCCCATCACCAGCCCCCTCCTCCTGGAGAGGAGAAATCGCGGTGCAGGATTTTTTCTTCCGCAGTTTAGGGAAGCTGGAGCTAGGCTTATGTGTACCTCGGAGCACGATACGTTCCCAGCTGACATCTGGAACATAACAGTAAAAGTATAGTAATGATGACAAAATAATATCTGAGACTTATTCAGTAGTTTCCAACTGCCGTATCTCTTCTTTCAGAAGTGCTTACGATTGACGTTTATTCAGCTCTAGAGAGAACATTCCTTATTTGGGCAAAGCGAAAAGGAAAGCAACAATACCAAAAAAGAGGCAGAAAGAGAAAAGCCACCAGCTTCTACCGGCAGAAAGAATGCAATTTCTCTTTGCTTGTTCAAGAGCAACTAGGATACACTGAATACTCCATAAATGCAAGCTGTGGACTCGCATGTTTTATCCCCCTCATTACAACATCTCTGTGTGTTGCTGAAAATGGCCAATTCTGTAGCAAAGGATCATTCCCAAGGGAAGCATTGGGGCCTCATTGCTGCTGAAAATGCTTTAGAAACAGCATCCGATTTCAGCCTGGATTCCTTAGACCGCTGCCCAAGAGGTGACCCGAGCTGATTCCTCGATAATCCACACATGGAGAGCTTTTACTTAACTCGCCCAAATTCATACTGCTTTATTCAAAAGCTGCTTCCCCGAGGAGTTGCGTATGTTGCCTGGTAATCCTGTTTAAAACCAAGTAGCCGCCACCCTCAAAGCCAACATTTCAGGCTGTGTGTGCAGTCCACCAGCAGGTGCTCATTCTGCCTTCACAGCAGCACTCTCGGGGAGGAATTGTTTTTATTACCCTTGTCTTAGACCTGCGGAATGGGGCACAGGGAAGTTAGGGAACTACTTGTTCCAAAACGAAGAGCAGGAGGCAGAAAGCCAGGCCTACTGACTCCAAACTTCCTGCACTTAACCCATACTCTGCACCTCTCAACACACCTTCCTTATGTCCATTACCTACAACCCATTTGGAAGCTGCCTTCATTCATTCATTCATCGAACTGTGTTCAGGTGCTTGCAGGGCCAGTGATACAAAGATAAATAAAATCAGGTGCCTTGTTTCAAGAGGGCTATGGTCTGGCAGAGAATCCTTTTGAAATGAGAAGGATCCAACCCTCATTTATTTGTTCTCTGAATTTTAAAAAAGTTTTCTACTGGCATCACCTAAATCATTTTTTTGTTCATATTCTCTGAGCTTGGTGGCAGAAAGACCTGCAATCAAAGTCTGTCATTTTTTTTTCATTGTTTTATTTCTTCTCTGTCATATTATCAAGGCTGTGCCCACTTTTCTGGAAAGTTTGCCATTTGCATCTGTATAATGTAAATGTGCCAGTCCCAAACAAATGGGAAAGTAAAAACTCAGTTGAATCAGTTACTTGACATCAATGTGGTTTACTGATTTCTAACTTGTGTGTTAGCCAGATTATGTAGGCTACACATTAAAGTGGTAGTGCTGCCAAAAACAAGCTTTGTTTAGCCTGTGCAGTGCTTTATTTTTAATTAAACCAATATTTAAAATTGGGAATTTTACATAAAAATCCAGATTTTGGATTTTCTTGGAAAGCTAGACACCCTGGCAACAAAATACTGAGCCCGCATTCTCACATGGTAATGTCCTCTTTCGCAGCACGCCCACCCCAGACAGCCCAGTCTCCACCACTCCCTATTGTACACTTTCATTGAGACTGTGTGCCAGTTGTCATCAAATACCCAAACACTGACCTTACATTGTGAGAATCTTATGATGTGAGGTATTTCTGCATATATGTCTTTACCCAAAGATGGAAAATAACATGCAAACTAAAATACCTCATGAATCTTTTTCTACCCAAACCACTTTGCACGTTTTCCTTGACTGTCTGATCCTGTAGATCTGGCTCTAATCCCTGCTATAGATAAACTGTATTCCAAACCATACCAATGGAAGCATGTGCAAACTTTTGCAAATTCAAGTCTTTTCATGGAGCATTAAAGTCTGTGACCAAAAAAAAACAAACAAACACATTTCCTACTTGTGTCAGTTATCTACTGCTGCAGAAGAAACATCCCCAAAACTCAACAGCTTTAAACAGCAACTATCTATTTGGTTCATTACACTGTGTCAGCAGTTTGAACTGGACTCAGGTAGGCAGCTCTTCAGCTGGGCTCACCTGGGCTCACTCCTGCCTGTGAGCAGCTGGCAGTGAATGGCTCCACTCACATGCCCAGAGGTTGACCAGTTCTCAGTAGGAGCAATGGAGCTAACTGGGCTCGTGTCTGCCATCATCCAGCAGGCTAGTCCTGGCTTGTTCACATGACGGTAGCCGCAGGGATCCCAAGAGCAACTGGAAGGCAAGCCCCATGGGGGCTACCCAAGGGCATGGACACCAGGAGGAGTGAAAATATGGGAGAGGGGGACCCCCCACACTCCGCGTTGGGGATCGCCTCCCACAAAGGACAGGTTCATGCCCTAATCCATGCTCCTGGAAGAGCCTATTTAAATAAATCCAGATGGAATCAGAGCAGGCCCTAATCCATATGACAGGAGTCCTTAAAAGGCAGAGGAATTCTGGACTCAGAGGAAGCCACGGGAGGGGAACGCGGCAGCCGGCCAGCCCCAGCGAACTCCAGAGTCCAGGAGAAAGCCTGAGACTTTGACTCTGGACTTCTAACCTCCAAAACCGTGAAACCATAAATTCAAGGTGTTTAAGCCAACCAGTGTGTGCCATTTGTCCCAGCAGCCCTGGCAAGCTAGGACATCTCGGGTCAAGGATCTTGAACTGCTATGGGACATATTTTCATAGATACCAGATAGGTTCCGTGGCTCACTCCCCAACAGCTGTTTCCCACCAGCTGATCGTTCTGAGCAGGTCATGGACACCCCCTACCCTCCCAGGGACTAGTTAGTGGGGGCATGGACCCAGTACAGACAAAATGCAAGTGGCTGCAGGAGGCAGGATATGGGAAAGGGCTCCATACTCCCAAGAAAAGGGCAGGGGGAGGGAAAGCCCCTTTTCCTCCTCTGAATATTACTGGGCCTGCGTGTGCTCCCTGAAATGGAGGATGCAGCCTGCACCGGGCAGAGAAAGGAGCCCAAAGGATCGCAGATAAGGGCCCGGCCACGGTGTCCACACCTCAGGAGGTCTTGCTCGGCAGCATCGTGAATGTGCTTCCTGGTTAGGCTGGCCTGTGTCACTGCCTTCTTTCACTTGCAGCCCAAGGCACACCTTGCAACGTGGATCCCAGCTGGACCAGTGCACCCATGTGGGGCCATGAAGGAGCCATCCCTGGAGTGGGCACTCCCTGGGTGGCCAGGTGCAGCTTCCCAGCTCCACTTCCTCCCCTGAAAAAGCAGGAAGTGTCTGTTCAATAAATGCCGAGCCTGGGTGTTTGATCAGATGAGATAATGTATGGGAAAACATTTCAAACTATATAAGCTGTCAAACCAATGTAAGGAAAGGGAAAACAATGTATTTAAGGATGAGAGGACTGACAGCAAAAAGCTAGAATTATATGTCATATCAACAATCCATCCGGTTAGGCAAGGCAGTCAGAGGACTCGTCAAGCTTGTTTACTCTCACAGAGACCAAAATCCCCACAACGGCCTTTCACCTATAGCTGGCTTCTCAGTTACGTAAAGAAGCCCTAACCTCCCGTGCGGGCTGAGCGTGGTCACAGGGTGGGGCGGCGGGTGGGACCAGGACTGCATCTTTAGGGTGACTTCACCCAACTCACTGTGACTTGGAGAAGAAAGGGACATATTGGCTCAACCGTGAGGAGCTGGGCAGTGGAGCATCCCTGTGACTCCAGGCGCAAGGGATTCAAAGGCCCAGTGGCGGAGCCGAGAACCCCGTTTCCCTCTCTACCATAATGTGGGCCTCGTATTCTGGTGTTTGGCGTGTAATCTCTGGGCGTATTGCCAAGTAAGAGCATACATTTAGTCATTGCATTTTGCTGTGTAAAGAGCATGGATTTGTTCGATGTAAATATTTAAAATATATCCCATTTCTTATAACCCTGATTCAGGAGTCCTTCATTTCTCCTTATACTGAGAGCCCCAAGAACAAGATGGGACCTGGGCTTCCTCAATCACTGAGACATTGTTTTTGCAGTGACACAACCTAAGATCAATGCAGAAAACACTTGCCTGAAAACTCTGCTCCTGGACGGCAGCTGCAGCGTCCTGGAAACCGTGGCTGGTCCTGGTCTGCAGCCCCAGGGGCAGCAGCTCCAGCCTCTGTTCTTCGCTGTGGCTGAGGACAGCCCAGGGAGGCCACCTGCGGCCTCAGGGCGGGCTGCCCCCCAGGACGGCCAACCCTGCAGCTGGGGCTTGGGGCCACATCGGCAGCGGCCATGCCGCGGGCCTCTGGGACTGATTCTGTCAACCACGCCTGCGTAATGAGACCCCATAGAAACTCGGGGGTCTCACACTTCCATGATTGAGAAAATCCATCGCTGCTGTGCTAGGAGGGTGATGTGTTCTGGCCCCACGTGAAGAGGACATGGAAGTTTGCATTTGAGACCCTCCCAGACCTCACCCTGAATATCTCTTACTTCAGCTTCTTATCTGTAAGATTTCATTGTAATAAAATGATAATCGTAAGTATGGCATATATCACATTTAGTGGGTTCTGCAAGTTGTCCTAGCGAATTATGAAACCCAAGGGGGTGGTGAGAACCCCTGAGTCTATAGCCAGTTGTTCAGACTTGACCCCCAAACTTGCAAGTGGGCCTGGGCTGACCTCCAGGGTTAGAGGCAGACCTGAATTGACCAGGTGACTTGGAAGCTTCTGCAGTTACTGAGTGAGGTCTGATAACCTGCACAGCAGCTTGTCCTGCTTTTAGTAAACACACATTTGGAAATCTGCATTAGTCAAGATGGGCTGAAACATCCTAGTGTTAGATGCCCGTCCTCGCCCAGACGTGGAAATCCGTGGACTTGAAGTGATACCAGCCGGGACCAAATCTAAGCGTCTCCCACTGAGATTTGATGAAGTCAGCAAAAGGAAGGTCTCGTTTACATTCACTTATCCCCACCCATGGTGCCTGGGATGCTCCTTAGAATCGGGCGTTTATACGGATTTTAAATCTGCCCAGACCATCTAATCCTCGGTATCGGTTATTTCCCAGCACCAGCCATAGACATAAAGGCAACAGAGCCCACCACGGTGGAAATATCTTCATGCCTATTTCTGCATGAAGGTCTGCAGCAGAATCCCTCGAAGCCTGTGGTGGAACCAGAGGAGGCTGAGGGCTAAAAAGTGCAAGCCACGTGCTCAGGGCTCTAACCAGCCACAGCCTGGCCTTGCTCACACCCACATCCTGGCCTTGCTCACACCAACAGCCCTTATGTTTCTGCGCATAAGCAGGCCAAATACCGAGTGCAGATCATATTAGACATGCGGGAACAGCCGCAAGCCTGGCTAGCCACGCAGAAAGAAACAGCAGTTAACCACCACCCTGAATGCACAGCTGTCAGGCAAAGTAAACTCAGGCACATTCCAGAGATCCGTGCCCGGGCTGCTTAGGACTAACGAGCTGTGGAGCAAAATCTTAAAATTGAATTTTGATTTTATTCAACTTATTGTATCAGTAGGTCTAGTAATAAAACTCCATTTATTAAAAAATTCCAAGTTCCTGATTTCTCACAATTTGAGCCCTCTCCCCTATTTTCTTTGAATTATTTTGATGTGACCTGTCATAAGCAGACCAAAACCTATTTGATCACAGGGGCCATCCACGTGCTCCATACATACAGACGCATATGCATCCCCAATACACAGCAAAGGAGGCAGCATACGGTAGGAGCTCCATATATGTGGGCCAAAATTTGATGAGCTCACTTAAGACTACACATCTGCATACAAAATTTGGCTATTTGAACCTCCTACATGCAAATATCACTTAAGATAGGACCTTTCCCCAGATAGCAGCCCTAAAGTTTGGGAAGTGTAGCACCCATAGCTCCACCAACCAGAAGCCTCTGATCAAAACTGTCCATCATATGACCTTTGACCAGGCTAAAGCAAGAATAAATAAGTAACTGCTCTACCCTTCCTTAGAGAGGACAGAAGGGGTTCATTCTGCTCCTCGCTCCTGAAATCCCCAAGGATGAATAGATCTCTTTTCCATAGGCCCTTAAAATAAAAATGATGACCTGCCCATTAATTCACACCTGACAATAACTACCCTTGCATTAGAAGGACAGACAGACGAGCTCCCAAGTTACATGTTCCACACGCTCATCAAAATCCTCCTCTTCTATATTAAATACAGAACAGCAAAGCTTCCAGCACCTTCCAAAGTCAGCGTGGCTGTCATTGTTTTAACCTATAAATGACCAGGCTATACATTAGGGTGATTTATATATCTAAATTGATTTAAAATTCTGTGGTAGATGGCAGTATGGATTTTGTCTGCCCGGAATCTAAACCCCACCCTCAGCCCACATTTCCAGGTAGCAGAATCGAGTTTCCATCGTGCAACCGAGCCTCCGCCACGCCGTGTACGTGGGGTTGGACCAATACTCTAGCTCCCATGGTGGACATGGGACTCAAGCCTGGCCAGCAGCTCAGCATTCCCCTGGCCGAGCATGCACTCAGGGATGGACCCGGGAGCCAAGCTGACTAACGAGCCCTGCTGCTCCTTCCAGTGGGCTGCTCGCTGGTAGGATGTGGCCTGCAGCTTCTGGTGACCACCTTTTATGACCACAGGGAAAGAGCCTGCCTGAGAATGAGGCTGACACAGACGAAGCCAGGCCAGAGAGGGAGTGGCCAGTTCCTGGAGCATCCCCGTGTACCCAGGTCATCTGTACCCAAAAAGCTGGCCTCTGGCTTGTCTGTTAGATGCGACAGCACGCTCTGCTTTAAAAAGCAAATGAAACTATCTTTGAGCTGTATCTTTTAGGGAAGATGAGAGAAACGTCTTCTAGAGAAAACAGATGAATTAAACCTTGTAAACAAACTAATTAGAACGTGGGTAAGGTTTGGGCTGTTTCACTGCAATCCTTCTTAGCAAACTCAATTTAATCTAATGTCTACAGTTATATAAACTGTTGAGGCATTTATCTATCTTGTCATCCTGAAAGCACAATCCCCAGTCTAAAATTAGCCTGCTCCTATATCATACATTTAGGTACACATGGGGATTTGTGTCTTCATTAAGCAATAGTTCTGCCGAATCCCAGATCTAAAGTGTTACATTAATATTTTCCAGCACTGACAGATGAAAGTGTTGAGACCATTATAGTGCAATTAGTGGTTGGCCCAAGATTATAGAATTATTCTTTGCTGCCTTCATATAATTGATTCAAACACTTAATACAATTTCCAGTGATTCCGAGGTGCTTTGCTCACACTGCTTGTCTATAGCATAAAAAATGGTAGTTAGGTTCCTGCCTTAAACTTCACTTTCCTCCAAAGATGGAACAGTCTTTGTATTTTTTCCATGTTTCAAGAGACCTCTCTGTTATAGTAATCGCTCACTGATATCCTCTGTTGCTGTATCCATGTTGGACATGAGCTGTTTTGGACCAACTTCACTTAATTCAAAGTAATCCAATTATTCTTGAATGATGAATTTGAAGAAGAAAAGACAAATATAGAATCAGACCAGGATACCTGGTATACCCAAGGGAATTACAAAATAAGAAAACAGAGCAAATACATCTGTGGCAAGAATCAATAAAATAACAGAAGAAACTTTCTGAGCATTGGAAATACGAAAGCCTCATTTTGAGTCTTTGAAATGAAAGTGTCCCCAAGGAGCTAAAAAAATTAGTGAAAGTAGAAAATAGGCCTACATCTGTTATACTTTCTGGTCAGCTCACATTTTTCTGGAAATATTTTAGCATCTAAAAGATGAGATTTTTTTTTTTACAAAAATTAACCATAATACTATTTTCACATGAAACAAATTACAACTTCTTAATATCACCAAATATGCAATAAGTGTTAAATGTTAAAGTTTCCCTACCTGCTCTTTTTCTGCCCAAATGTTGACTTAGGATCCAAACACGACCATGCACTGAGTTGACTGACACCTACTTAAGGCTCCTTTTGTCTATAGGTTCCCACTCCTCTCCTTTTAATTTCTTGCCATTTATTTATTGAAGATGTAATAGAGTTTCCCACACTCTGCTCTTTGCTAATCACATCTCTATGGTTTCATTTAAAGTGTTTCTCTAGCCCTTGCATTTTGATCTGATTCAGGATCAATATTTGAGAAGGAAAACTCTGAACGTGGTGTTGTGTTCTCCTATCAGGAGGCACAGGGGGCCTGCGCGTGCCTCTTTTTCTGAGGTCAGCAGTCAGTGAGTGGACATCATGGCTCCGTTATTGCACTTGAAGTTGAAAAATGGCGATATTCTGAGTCAATCAATCGGTCATCATTTGTAAGCTAGAATTCTCCAGTTTAATGAGAAACCTTTCCAAGTAAGCCATTTGGGTATTCTGAGGTGCAATTTATAAAATGAAGGCAGAAGAAATGCTTGATTCCTCTTATTTGCCAGTTTTCACAACCGTGAGTTGGTTTCTTCCCATCTTTCAAAAGAAGCCAATGAGCTGCTGCTGCTGCTGCTGCAGGTTCACTCGAGGGTTTGAACACTGCGGGCAAGTCCCCATCCACTGCTGCCACCATCGCACCGACACGTCACACATGCTGTCTTTGTCAATGGGAGTCCACTGGATTCAGCTCCTGAGCCTTTTGACATGACTCCAGAAGGCTTTTCTCTTGTTTTCTTTGGTAGGAGATGATGACCTAGCATCTTCTTGTACATTCTCTGACCCAATCTGGAATCAGCCATTTCTCCAATGAGTTATGATTTCTTTTAGTGAAAAATGGTGTTTCGCAGTCATTATCGTTAGTGATAGTTAGTAGGTGAGGAACAGTTCCTAGGCTTCCCAGTGGGCAGAGGTATGGCATGTGTATTTTAAGAGAAAAGTATCAGGAGTCTATGGATATTTCCAATTCTAACATAGGATTGCAGTGTTTTTTCATAAATGATTTTATTTTATATTTTTCTCTCTCTTAACCTGAATATTTATTTTGTTACTGGTGACATTAACAGAATTTCTAACTTGATTTCTCCCATAATATATTTAAGTGGCTTTCAAATAACAATACCAATATTATAATTAACATAATTACTGAAAAGAAAAGTATATTACTTTTTGTCCTTAACACGTATCCCACTAGGATGCACAAATTACTGTTTTTATAGTCACTTAAATTAATTTCTCTCTGTGTTAACATCTCAATTCACAGGTTTACTTGCTTCATTTTGCTTTTGATTTTGTGAAAGGGTTATTATAGTAAAATGAAAATCCCACCAAACCACAGATAACTTCTGTTAACATTTTGAATAAATAGTTCTAGTCATGCACGAACTGAGTGTTATTACAAAAATGGAGTCATTGCTACATAATGCATTGCATATGCTTTCTTCATTCCAGAGTATATCATAAACCTCTTTCCATGTCATTAAAATATGTCTAAACCATTGTTTCCTGACTTAGATGACTTACAGCTCTCTCAACGAAGCCTCAATTTTTGACCATTTAAGCTGTTTACAATTTTTCACAATTTTAAACACTGTGATGAATATCCTTGGGACAAAAACTGTTCACACATTCCCAAACTGTTACTTTAGTAAATTCCTATAAATGGAATTGCAGAGCCAAAAAATTTTTTGTAATGCTCGCTTTGAGTCGCCTCATGCAGCAGAATTGTCCTCTTGAAGCATTTGAGTGTTCCCACCTCCCTAAACTCTCACCATCACTAGGCATAATTCATTTTTAATGTGTCTAATTTGAAAGGTAAATATCGCAAGTGATTATTGAATTCTATGAACATTTCTTGGAATGGATGACTACAGGTATTCATTTTTTCACTCTTTCATTCAATAAAAATGTATTTCAGTACTTACTACTGGAAACACCCCATGCCATGTCCTAGGAATGCAGCACAGACAACGCTCCCCCTCGTGAGGCTCAGAGTCCAGAGGAAAGCAAAGCTGTTTGATTAACTAACTACAAGCACTCTGAAGGAGAACCGCAAGAGCATCATGGTGTACGCAATAGGGAGACTAAGTTAAACTGGTGGGGGGGTCAAGGAGAACGTCGAGGTTTAAGATGAAACCAATAGGACAGGTAAACTATAACCAAGAAGTGAGCAGGTGAGACAAAGAAAGAACAACCCAAAGACCAAAACAGCATGTGCCAAGGCCCTGGGGTATGACCATAACCTTTTCTTAATATATGAAAATCCCATTCATAAGAGGTGATCCAGAAGTCCAGGGACCCATCTCCTGCTATCTGCCAGGCCCAGTTTGTATGAACCACTGATGCTGGCATAAAGGGTAAAAAACAGACCAAGCAAGACTTCAGCATCCTGTCAGAGACTCCTCTCCTGTGTGCATCTATGTCTCCATCACAGCTTGCCAACAAAAGCAGCAAGTGCCTCTTCATCATCCTCTAACATTTTCCCGGCCAAACCAAGTGATCGAGGTGATTTACAACAGCTGTACATTCTGGGCAGATTAGAGAGAGAAATCTGTATAATTATATGGGCTTGCTGTTATTTAAATATTTACCAATATTAAACACCAAAGGGCTGTGCAAATGATCCAGGGATTCATATCGTTCTAAGCTAATAGTCTTTGTACAATATTATGCAAATTGCCTAAACTTTATTTTGTTGTTGTTGCTGCAAGCAGTGTGTCCCAAGGCAGCCATTCACTAAGTTGAAACAGATAAAGTTTTAATAATAAATAGTGATGATGAATAAGTCACAAAGTTTGTGCAATGCTAATGTACTCGCTCACCCTAGGGTAGTTTATTAGAGAAACAAGTAACATTTCCTGCTTTGCTTTTGCTCAAGTGGCATCATATTCCTGGAAATGTTTGCACAATAAATTATTTCAACCCATTAGGTGTTAAAGAACAAATCATATTCACTAGCAATCTGTCGTGAATTGCTGAGAATTGAGATTTAAACACTGAAATTATACATTAATTTTACTTTTCAAAAACAAAGCTGGTTAAGAGAAATTAAACTTGGCTGGAATGGGAACAAAACAGTATGTCTGATGCTGAATATTTTAAGCCTGCAAAAGAGGCTGCAAATTGTTTCATTAATATTCAGAACGCTTCGGCATTCGTGACAACGAGAAGATGCAAATAGCAGTGCCATGCTTTGGGAATACCCATTGGCTGTGACACGCCTGCACAGTCAGAGGAAGTTCCCACGTGCTGCCAGCGTCAGTCCAGGTGGAGCAGGCTCCACACGCCCATGCCCATCTGGAAGGAGCTGACATCCCTCTTGGCATCCACAGGGCAGAACTGATTCCACGCAACCAGCGTCATCTATTCCTAACAGTCTTCTTCTGTTTAGAAGGGTGATTAGAAAGTGTCTTGGAAAACAGCATCCAGCAGCTAACTTCTGAAAACAGCCTAAATCTATGTCAGTGGAGGGACGGCTAGGGAAGAATGCCATCTGGCCACACAAGCCAGGGCTCTACAGCTGGGAAAGAGAGGCAGGGACGTCCACATGGTCTGAATTCCAGTTCCAAGATCCAGCCTCATTCTTCTCGGCAGTTATGCTCTATGAAGTCACCTTCAACGCTTAATCTGCAATTCCGAATCACTGCTTTTAGGGGAAATGGAGGGTTAGGTTCCTGCGAGCCTCCAGTCACATTTTCGTCATTGGGTCAATACATAATCTTGTTTTATGCGTGCTTCTTGTTTAATATATGGCACCGATCCACTGGCATTGAACTCCCGGGCAACAGCAGCCATAACTTCCCTTATCTAACATGAGTGTTTTCTTCACAAGGCACCTCAAAGCCTTCTCTGGCTAAGGAACTCTAGAGACCACTTCAGCCCTTCGGCATTTTAAAGCTCAAAATCACCAACAGAAAGTATAAAAGTGCAAAAAGCTTGCCACTAAATGTCCTGTGTGAAGGACATTTGTTTACGGTATGAAACAAGAAGACAGTGTCGCCTTGTCCAGCCCCAGCTGGGAACATGTTGGATGACCCAAATTTCTCACCACTCTGCGCATGCCAGTGAATGACTGCAAAAGTGCCCCAAGAATTGGCTTGGGGGTTGCAAACAGATTGTGGTGAGTAGATGCATTCTCAACTATGGAGTCCACGAGGAATAAGGGGGTCAACTCCATGGATTTTTTCTAGTTCTAACATAAATTGTATTGAAGAAACTCATACTGAAATGTGTGCCAAGCCGAGTGGCGGCTTTTCATGAAGTGCAAACACTGAGCGACACCCAGAGCGGGGACAGCACTTTCCAGCACCCCAAAAGGCCCTGGTGGTCTCTCGGATTCTCTCCCACCCAGGTGGCCCCCATCCTGACTTCTGACATTGCAAACCATGTACTCTCTCAGGCCTGACATCTGTCAATCAGGATTCCATCCCTGAGATCCGCCACATTTCTGCTTGTAGGTGTGCTGAGTGCATTCTCTTTAATGGATAGTATTCCACTGTGAAAACACACCAGCATTTATTTAGTCATTTTGCTGGTTCTGGGTATTTGGGTTCTTTCCAGGTTTTAGCTATCACAAATAGTGCTGGTATAAATATTCTTGTATGTGTCTCCAGGGAATGTGAAGACATGTGGGGTTTTTCCCCGTAAAACAGATCTGGAACAGATCTAGCTGTATGGTATACTCACACTGGGATGAAAAAGGGAGGACGAGGACATAGGGACACACACATAAATACACACACGCTCACATCACACAGCCGCTCCCGCTCCCATTCTGAAGATGTAAAAATGGTGCCCAGCCTGCCTGTGGGGCCTCAGGGCTGGGGGGCCCTGTGTCTCATTGCTTGTATTTTTTGCACAGTTCTAAATTTTTCAGAAATCATGGATTGAGTTTACAGTATAAAATTAGTTAGTCAAAGGGAGGGAAATACGACTCCAAAGCCTCTGGGTTCCACCTGGGCATGTGGTCACCAACAAAACAGTGCATTTTCTCCTCTCGGTGAGATTTCCTAAAGACTATCTCCTTTGCTGCTCACAGCAAAAGAATGAAAGCACTTGTTGACCATTTCTATTGAAGGACAGGTGCGAAATACTTGACCGGCTTGATTTCATTTAATTTGCAGAATCAACCACTTCACTAATGAGACAAGTGCAGATCAGAGGAGCCAGGCAAGCTGCCCATGTCATGTGGCTATCAACTCTGTTTAGACCCCACGTCACGTGGCTATCAACCGTGTTTCGACCCCACGTCACATGGCTATCAACCGTGTTTGGACCCCACGTCACGTGGCTATCAACCGTGTTTGGACCCCACGTCACGTGGCTATCAACCGTGTTTGGACCCCACGTCACGTGCCTATCAACCGTGTTTGGACCCCAG
This sequence comes from Cabassous unicinctus, assembly GCA_029593785.1. Taxonomy (NCBI): domain Eukaryota; kingdom Metazoa; phylum Chordata; class Mammalia; order Cingulata; family Chlamyphoridae; genus Cabassous; species Cabassous unicinctus. The sequence continues at coordinate 123,673 of JAQZBX010000025.1, forward strand.
TCGAAAGCTCTTTCCACTCATGATCACCCTGGAGAACCTGGAACATACGAGAGACAAAATGAAGAAAGGTGAAGAAGACAGATTTTTGAGGCCATCCTCCCCATGGCTTAGAGGGAAATTCTGGAATAAACGTGAAGCCCCCCGCCCCTTTCTCATTCCTAAATGCAGGTCATAGTCTTAATGACCCCCCAAACGTCAGCAGTGAATTTTATATTAGACGCTTAGATTAGACATCAGCAAATGTTCTCCATGAAGTGCCAGAGAGTGAATATTTTCAGCTTTGCAGGCCATACAGTTGTGATCCCTCAATTCCGCCATTGTCTCGCAAGAGCAACAATGGGCAATATGTAAATGAGTGGGCATGGCCATGGTCTAATAACGCTTTATTTATGGCCACTGAAATTTGAATTTCATATCATTTCCACATGTCATTCTTTTTCATTATTTGGCCATTTACAAATGTAATAACCAGGCAGTACAAAAACAGGCAGTGGGACAGATTTGGTCCACTTGGGTTGTATTTTGCCAACTTTTGGTCTAGAGAGACACAAAAAATAGATTAAGTATGAATCAGGCCCTTAACAGAAGCTCATCAGTTTCAGCTGCATCATGGGAACCAAACTCAAACTCACTAAATCAAAATGGGACATTCATGAACTCAGAACCGAGCGCCGCCAAGGACAGGTATTCAGGCATGGCTGGATAAAGGGTTTGGCTGACAGCAAGGCTCACTTTCTTGCTCTCTCTCTCTGTTTCTCTCTCTCTCTCTCTGTCTCTCCATTCTCTGTCTCTCTCGCATATACTTTCTCTGGCTATCTCTCTCTCTCTCTCTGTCTCTCTCTCTCTGTCTCTCTCACTCCCTCTTTCCCTGTCTCTCTCTGCCTTAGTCAGCTTGTGTCCCCTGAAACTCCCATCTTTGGGCTCCCTACAAATATATGGCCTCCAGGGCTTGTGATCTCAGCAACATCCAGTTCCTTAGTCTGGACAAAAACTCTTCCTCTTTCCTGGCAGGAAAAGTCCTATTTGTCCTAAGACAAACTCTGTTCACGTGTCACCACTGGGAAACTTCCTCTCCTGGCCAGATGGGCTAATTGCTTCCCCCTCTGACACTTATCAGCCATCTACAGTGTCAGATAACAACATGGAATGAGCAGAGACCCACCTTCAAGAACCTCAAACCTCGTGAGGGAGGAAGCAAGCAGAGTGTGACAGGGCAGGGCCCGTGCCTAGGTTGGCACTGCATTCTTCAACGTCCTTGTCATCTTCCCATTCACATGTCTACCACCTGCCCCCACTGTGATACTCAGGGGCAGACACGTGTCTGACTCAGCCCAGTATCTCTGGTGCCCAGCATTCAATGATAAACTCATTTCTGCATTCGGATATTTACTGAGACCCTACAATTTGCCAAGCATTGTACTAGGCAAAGGGGACAGAAAGTAAAAGAGAACAAATGCTATCTTTGCTTACATGAACTGCACAGCCTCGTGGATAGGACCTGTCATGGTGCCTACATTTCCTCATCTGTTAATTAGAATTATTCAGGACTCATTTGGACTGGAGTTAAATCCAAGCTCCACTACCTCTACTCGCTATGTAAATTTCAGAAAGTCCCTTCTCCTCTGAGTCTCTCAGGCTACAAAGCCTGATTAGGCCAATAACTAATAATGCTGAGGATGGACGAAAAGCAGCCTCATTAGGTGGTGACAGAGCTCTGCCAACCCCAGTGGCATTCAGTAAATGTGGTCAATATCGAGCTGTTCTGCAAAGACCACCCTCTCAGCTCCTTTCATGCCCCTACTCAGGCCAAGGCTCTTTCCCCAGAGTCCAGGACACTAACGCTTCACTGCATTGGGGTGTGGCCCCACTGCAGGGACCTACCGCTGGCCTCCAACCACTCAGGTTGAGAGCAGAATGACAGCTACCGCGGCCTCCTAGAAAGCACAGTTTGTTAAACAGATATGGCAACCAATTAGCATCCAACAGCCCCTGCCATAAATCATCACCTTGTTCAATAAGAAACAGCACAGTTCTTCACAAAGCCCACAGGTTCCACAGCCTCATCCCACAGTGAGCGCCACAGCCCAGCTCCACATTGATGTTAGAGCTTAATTACTTAGCACTGCTAAAAACATTGTCACCATTGGTAAAATCATCATCATAATAATAGCAACAAGATAATGGGAATCTGCTGCCAAAGCATGTAGAAGGTTGCAAGAGAGAGTTGATATGAGGTGAACAATGAGAACAAGACAGATATGCCACAGATAATAGTTTCTAAAAATCCATCAGAGAGGTGAGAACACAAAGAAATCTAAATGAACGTTTTCCGTAAGGGGATGAGTTATTTCAAAGCCCAGACCTGGCTCTGCTACAGATTAGCTCGACTCAGTCCCACACAAAAATGCCCTGTCAAAAGAGGCATGCTGTCGTTTCTGGGGGTAAATACTATTCAATCTCTGCTATTCTTTTCCATATAATATCCGGGATAATTTTTTAAATTGTGAGACATAAAAAGGAGGGAAAGGTGACCCATTATCAAAAAAAAAAAAAAAAAAAAAAAAAAAAAAAAAAAAAAAAAAAAAAAAACACAGTCATTAGAAGAAAATCCATAGATGATCCAATTGTTTAATTAGCAGACAGGGATTTTAATATACCCAAGAGAAAATATTTTTAAAAACCTAGCAGAAAAGCAGACAATATGTATAGATAGGGACTTTTTTGCAAAGGACTAAAATCCTTAAATAACCAATTGGAAATACTATAACAGAATAACATAATGTGAGAATTGGATACTTCATTCAACAGGCTTAGCAAAAGGCTGGACAAAACAGAAGAAAGGATTAGTGAACTTGAAGAGAGGACGTTAGAGATTATCCAAACTGAAACAAAGAGAAAAAAACAAATTTTTAAAAAATGGAAGATAATGACTAAGAACTATGGGACAATTAATACTAAACAGTCGAATCCAAGTGCGATTGGAGTCCCCAAATAAAGTAAGAGATGAAGAATGGTGCAGAAAAATATCTGAAGAGATCGTAGTTGAGAATTGTTAAGAAATGATTAAAGATATCAACCCAGAGATCCAAGAAGTTCAACAAACTCCACGTAGGACTTAGAAATGAAAACTACAACTACGAACATCACAATCAAGCTGCTGAAATCAAAGATGGAGAGAAAATCTTAAAAGCAGCTGGGTGGGGAAGAGGGAGAAATGTTATATACAGTGAAGCATGGAAGAGAATGCTAGCTGACTTCTCTCTGGGGACTATGGAAGCCAAAAAAATAATGAAATAACATTTTTAAAGGGCTAAAAGAAAAAAATTCTCTATCCAGTGAAAATTTATTTCAAAATGAAGAAATATAAAGGCTTATCATAGACAAAAGCTGAAAGAATTTATAATCAGCAGATAAGCACTACAAAAAATGCTAAAGGACATTGTCAAAGATTATAAATGATACTAGACTTTGTTTTGAAGCACAGACAATAACAAAGTATTTCAAGATTCATAGCATGCACAGAAATAAAATATACGACAGTAAAAGCACAAAGTGTTAGAGAGAATACATGGATTTCATGAATGTTTTTACATTGTTCATGAAGTGTTAAAAGAGAATTTGAACATTTAAAGATGAATACTGTAATCTAGAGAGAAAATACTAAAATAAATGCAATAGGTAGAGCTTGGAAAAGACATTAGAAGGGATAAAATGGAATACCAAAAAATATTCAATTAACTCAAAAGATGATATAGAAGGAAGAAGAAAGCCACAAAGAATAAATAGGACAAATAGAAAAAAAAACGGCATAATGGTAGACTTAACTCCAACCATATAAACAACTACCTTAAAGGTTAGGTGACTAAAAACTCCATACGAAAGGCAGAGGTTTTCAGATTGCAGAAAAAAATCAAAACCCAACGATATGCTGTTTACTGGAAACCCTCTTTAAATGTAGACATACAGATTGAAGGTAAAGGGTGGAAAAGGACATACCATGTAAAAAGCAAACAAAAGAAAGTTATATTAATATCAGGAAAAAAAGACTTCAAATAGTATTAGAGACAACAACGGACATGTCATAATTAGTCAAAAGTCAATTCATGAATAAAATGACTATATTAAATGTGTATGCAAATAAGAGATTGAAAAACTCAAGTAAAAATTGATGGAGAGATAGGAGAAACAGACAAATCCACATCTTAGCTAGAGATCTTAACACCTCTCTCTCAGTAATTACTAGAACTGAAAAACAAATCCATAAGGACATAAAATAGTTACTCAACACTAGCAATCCACTTGAACATTCTTCACCAAGACAGACATCTGATGGCCACAAAACAAGTCTCTATAAATTTCAAAGGATTGAAACATATACAATATGTTCACTGACCAAAATGGTATGAACTAAAAAACAATAAGATATCTAGAAAATCCCCAAATTGCTGGAAATTAAGCAACATGCTTCTAAATAATAGATGAGTAAAAGAGAAAATCACAAGGGAAAATAGAAATAGTTCAACTGACTAAAAATTTAAAGAGAAAATATCAAAAATTTAGGAAGCTGCTAAAACAGTGTTTAGAGGGAATTTATAGCTTCAAATATGTATATTTTTAAAGTAAGGTTTAAAATCAACAAACTAAGCCTTCACCTTAAGTAGCTAGAAAAAGAAGAACACATTTAACCATAAGAAAAATAAAGGAAATAATTTTTAAAGGAGGTAATCAAACAACTAGAAAACAAACAATAGATTAAATCAAAGTGTAGAGGTTTTTTGTTTTTTGTGTTTTTTCAAAATTATAATAAAATTAATAAATTCCAGGCAAGACTGATCAAGAAAAAAATGAGAAGACAGAAAACAATATCAAGAATGAGAAAAGGACATCACTAGAGATGCTACAGATGTTAAAAGTACAAGAAGGAGAATGACTTTTTGTCAATAAATCTGACAAGTTAGATAAAATGGAAATACTCCTTGAAAAACACAACCAGCAAAATGACACAAGAGTTAGTGTATCTGAATGCCCAATATCTATCAAGGAAATTCAATTCATAATCAAACCCTTCCTACAAAGTTAACTCTAAGCCCAAATGGTTTCACCCTGAATGCTATTCAACATTTAAAGAAGAAATAATACCAAATTTACACATAATATTTTGAAATAAAAAGGAACACTTCCCAACTTGTTTTATGAGGCCAGCATAATCTTGATAACAAAATATGACAAACCAAAAGAAGAAAATTACAGACCAATACCTGCCATAAATATAAGTGCAAAACTTTTAGCACTTATATGTCTTCTCCCACCAGTTCTAGTTAACATTGTAGTAGACAATGTTCCTCTTATTTGCTCTTACAATAAGGCAAGAAAAAAAAAGCCATAAATATTGGGAGACAGGATGTATATCTGTACCTATTAACCAACAACATGATTGCGTACATTATAAAAATCCTAGGGAATCTACAAAGAAAAACTACTAAATCTAATAAGTTAATGTAGAAAGGTTATAGAATATAAAGTCTATATATAACTCTATTCTATTTCCATATAAAAGCATGAAACCTATTTCCCCAGTAAAAGAGAGTTAGACTAGTTTATAATTTTCCTACACATGATCCTTCTGTCCCTTGTATTTGAACCTATAATTAGCACTATACCCATTAAATAAATATCCCAGAGACTTACATCTTCGGTCTGTTCATATGCGAGTTGAACCCTGACTCTCAGCAGAGTTGCAGCCAACACCTACTCTCCAGTTCATCAGATTCACCCAGGACAACTAACAAAATGATGATGATGGACAACCGCCACGCCAAAAAACAAAGAGTATCTACAACTGCAAGCAAAACTATTCCTTCCATCTGTCCTGTGAAATCTTAGTCCCCTGTCAAGGAAGCAGAGTGGGCATCACCATCCCAAAATCCTCAAGATTGAGGAATGAACAAACATAAGGGGGGAATGCAACCATGGACCAAATTAGACTCATTGTTATTGTCGTAATGGAAAAACTTGTAACATTGGTAAAAAAAAAAATAGTGGTCACCAGAGGTTCTGAGAGGAGGGGAAGGGAAGAAGAGGTGGAACATGGGGCATTTTTTGGGCATTGAAATTGTTTTGCGTGACATTGGAAAGACAGATACAGGCCATTGTACATTTTGTCAAAGTCAATAAAATTGTATGGTGCAAAGTACAAACCATAACGTAAACCATAGACCTTGGTTAGTAGCAATGCTTCAATATCTGTTCATCAATTGTAACAAATGTACCACACTAATGCAAGATGTTATTAATAGGGGGAAATATGGGAATGAGAGACGATGGGGAATAGGGGAACCCCCTATACTTTCAATGTAACTTCTGTAATCTAAAACATCTTTAAAAATAAAGTTTA
>JAQZBX010000025.1:130166-161489 GCA_029593785.1 Cabassous unicinctus
ATTTATTTATTTATTTATTTATCCCCCCCTTGCTGCTTGTGCTTGCTGTGTCCATTCGTTGTTTCTTCCATGTCTGCTTATCTCCCCCTTGCTGTGAGGTCCTGCTGCATCAGCCCACCGTGCCACGCAGCCGGCCTGCTCTCACAAGGAGGCCCCGGGAAGCGAACCCGGGGCCTCCCATATGGTAAACGGGAGCTCTATCCATTGAGCCACACCCACTTCCCTACACTTTCTGATTCAAGTTCTACATGAAGCTAATCAATACAGAGTGATATTGGCATAAGAATAGAAAGCTCATCAGTGTAACAGAATAAAATGTCTGGAAATAGACCCATATATTGATTTTCGAAAAAGGAACTCAGTCAATTCAATGGAGAAAGGAAAGCATTTCCAGCATACGATGTGGGGAAAGTGGATGGGAAAAATGAACACTTCACTCCAACTTGCTCCATACCAAAACAATGATAACAGTAATTTGGAAAGCAGATGTGACTCAAACGATTGGGCTCCCGTCTACCACATGGGAGGTCCCGGGTTAGTTTCCTAGGGCCTCCTGGTGAAGGCGAGCTGGCCCATGTGGAGAGCTGGTCTGTGCGGCGAGCTGGCACAACAAAAAGAGACAAAGAGGAGAGACAATGAGAGACACAACAAGCCAGGGAGCTGAAGTAGCTCCAGCGATTGAGCGCCTCTCTCCCACATAGAAGGTCCCGGGATTGGTTCCTGGTGCCTCCTAAAGAGAAGAAAGACAAGCAGACACAGAGAGCACACAGCGAATGGACACAGAGAGCAGACAGCGAGCGCAAAAACAACAAGGGGGGTGGAATAAATAAATAAAATAAATCTTTAAAAATTTAACAAGAATTTGAGATGGATTATAAACCTAAATGTAAAACCTTTAGAACCATAAAGCTTTTAGAAGTGAAGAGAATAATTTCACAACCATAGAATAGGTCAAGTTGTTTTAGAAAAAAAGTAGATGTACAAAAAAACAACAACAACAAAAAAAAAAAACACGATAATATTGGGTTCATGAACATAAAAAAGAAAATTGTGTTCTTTAAAAAACATCATTAGAAAAATGAATTTACAACCTCAGAAAAGGCAAGATTATTCACAATACATATGTCTAACAAGACACTTACAGGCATAATGCTTAAATAACTCCAACAGAGCCATAATAAAAGGATGAATACCCCAACTAAAATAGTGAGAAAAAACTTGGACACTTGACAAAGACATATAAATGTCTGCTAAGCACATAAACAGGTGCTTAATATCATTAGTTACTAGGAAAATCCAAATTAAGACGATGAGATACCATTTCACATTCATTAGGATGACGGTAGAAAAAATGTCTGACAACACTGAGTGCTGGCAAGTATGTGGAGCAGCTAAAACTCTCACACCTTGCTGGTGGGAATGTGGAACTTTACATTTACTTTGGAGAACTATTTGGCAGTTTTGTAAAAAGTTAAAAATGTACCTGCCCAATAATGCACCAATTTTACCTTGAGGTATTTAACCAAGAAAAATGAAAATGTTGTCCACAAAGACGGAACAAGAATGTTCACAATGACCTTTTGAATATTTAATATGAATATAAATACGAATATTTAATAGCCCCAAACTGTAAACAATGCAAATATCTACCAACAGGTCAACGGATGAACAAATCGAGCCACATTCATACAATAAAATGCTACTCAGCAATAAAAAGTGCGTTAGCACATGTGTGTTAACACAACATGGATGAATCTCAAAAAAGCAAGACACATACAAAAAATGCATTCTGTATGATTCCATTTCTATGAAATCTGAGAATAAAGATAAACTAATCTGTAGTGATAGAAATCAGCAAGTACTTGCCTTTTGAGACTAAGGGGATCAACTGGAAAGGGGACTGGGCAATAGTTTTTGGGTGAATGAAGGGTTGTACGTCTTGTTTCGGGAGTTACAATTGACAAAACTGGTTGAACTAAACAGGTAAGATCTGTGCATAGTATTGTTTGTAAAGTAGTCCTTGAATGTTAATTTTTAAAAACATTTATCGTCTAGCTGATGAGTGGATAAATTTTAAGAGAGCAATGGCAGCATTGATGGAGAAGACAAACAGGAGGCCACTGCCTTGGTCCAAACCAGCCAGCCAGCCCCCTGAAATCCCACCATTAGTCCTCCTAACTCTTAGAGATGGCTCAACCTCGATGGAAGCAAGAGAAAGGGAAGACAGCCCTTGCTGGAGCTCCGAGCCGATCGGGTGAAGGCACCCTTCAGAAAACGAGGACCACCTTCATGCAGTCCTCTCCCACACAGCTGTGCTGTAAGGCCACACCAGGTCCTCCGTTTTGTTGCATCACCAGTTTTCTTGAATTGTCTCACTCGTGGGCACTAAACTGGACCCATCTGGCAATTTCCTTTTCCTAAACGTTTCTTTTCCCCACTGTCTCCCCTGAATTTGCCAACACATCATTCTCTTTCTATTCATTAAACCCAATTGCCACCTCTGTATCAGAGAGAAGGGCAGGGGAGGAGAGTTCCCTGCCTGAGAGGGTTAAGAGGGTGGACAATGACATGTCCAGGGAATTTAAAGGGGGGAGGCAGAGCGATGCACTCAACGTGGTGACCAGACCAGCCAGCAGATTCCCTTCCAACTCACAGAACCTATAAGTTTTATGACAAGTTCTCGATAAATGCTAGCACAGCCTACTAATCAAAACTATCACTAATTCATAGTTTAACTAACTAAATTTAATTTTACCCTTTGTGTATTTTGTTGTACCAGAGGGTGGAATTTCAAGCATATCCATTCTGCACAAGAAAGTCTGAAATTTCCTTGGATCATCTCCTAATTTTGCTGCTGTGACAATTAGCTGTTGCTCAACAGCCCTCGCTTTCAAGCAGAACCTGATGCTGATTTTAATTACTTAACCTAAAAACCAAGGCAAAGTGAAATACCCACTGAGTGCAATTCCAATTTCAGCTCATTTAATGTGAGGTCTGCTGCTTGCAGACCTGCATTTTGTTCTCTGAGCCAAGCATCACACGTTGGGGGCATTTAAATACGAGTTTCTCCTTTTCTTCAGTTCTTCCCTCACAAACTTTTGCAACTATCATTATTAATTAGTCCAGCAGTCTCTGGTTCTCTCTATCATCGTGGTCCCCATGGCCTCTCCTCTGGTCCCCTGGGGTGGGCCATATCCCCTCACATTGTGGGTTCTAAGGAGAGTTCACTTCGGCCGAGCAGCCCTTTCAATTCTCAAAACAAAGACATGGGGGGCTATCGGTTCTATCTCGTCGAGGCATCCTGGTGGGTGAGCCACCTTGGCTCCACTGTCTAACACCAATTAAGGTTTTTTTTTTTTAATCTTTCAAGTAATTTAGATTAATGCAGATGTGAGAAGCAGTAACCAGACTTTATTTTACTTTTATTTCTACGCAGAGCCAGTTCTAATGACTGCAGGCGATGGTCTTGACTGGAGTTCGATACTAATCTGGCTTAATGGATTTCTCTGCCTTTGCTTCACTTCTTAATTCAGGCTCTAGTTTAAGAAAGAAAGAAAGTTCAAATGCCTGGATGCAATTGCGGTTCAGCATCGTTCAATCCCTGTCAGCAAACTGGTCTGTTTGGACTTGGTTTTCCTTCCCACTCGTCACCCCTTTCCCCAATCCCATTAGGTGGAGGCTGGGCAAGGTGTGGCTAGCAGGGATGGGCAGCACAGAGAATTTTCAGATAAATTCTGCTTTTGTATAATTTGCCTGAAGAAAAAGGAACGAAATTCTCATTTTCAATAGCAAAGAGAACAGAGAACATGGGTGATCGCAAAAGAAATGTCTGTCATCCTAGTTTGAATATCCAAATACCCTCCTAATTATTATCAGGTCAATTAGCCTTGGTGTCAATTATCCAGATAATCCGAATCCCTAGAAAGCCTACTCATTTGCGATGTGTGCTTTGTAAAACCATAGCCCTGAAAAGGCAACCTCCTGGAAGAAAAGGAGCATCTCACTGTTGACAAAGAACAGCCATGTATTGGGTCTGTGGGGGCGCATGTGTCCACAGAACACTAAATATTCACGGAACCCATTTGATCCCCAGATGTCTGGGCACAGTGAGCTGGGAGGCCTGATGGGATTTCCTGAGATTAGAGAAAGAAAGTAACCAGAACACATGGCAGGGGGTGTGGAAACGTGAGGATGCCCTGAAACGTGCAATCACGTGCAAACACACAAACACACAAACATACAAACACACAAAAGCACACACACCACACACAATAAACAGAAAACATACCAACACACCAACACACACACAGCCAAAGCATCTGAACTCTTCTCAGTTAATGAGCAAACTGGGTGCAGCAGCCCAGCAGTCTCAGCTCCCTAACTCGGGAAGATGTCTTTATTCCGTCTTGCCCTCTGTGGATCCGACCATCTTGCTAATAGGGGAACCCATTTAATTTAGAACTATCCGTGTGGTCATGAAGCGGGACCAGTCCAAGCCAAGCTCTTTATCTGTCCGTGGGTCATGCCCCTGGTCAGCTGGTCTGTGAGTCCACCAACATTACATGCTGAGGACGTGTCCCGCCCAGGGCCACACTCTCCCAGGCCACCATCGCAGTGCGGAGCTGACCTGTTACAAAGGGCTGGCCTCCTGCACCACCACCCCCACGGTGGGCTTCTCTTTCATCAGCCTAGAGACCCCGCCCCCCACCACTCACGCTTTCCCACTGGCCCCCTCCGTGGTCTCCGCATCTCCCTACCTCCGTCTTTATTCTTCATACTCGCTTGTTTCCTTCCACACGTCTTTCCCTCTTCTTCTCGCCCCTGTAGCCTTACCTTTCTCTCTCTCCCCGTTTGGCTCTCCTTCTCTTCTATTATTTATGAAACGGATCCTCAGAGCTCCCACCTTCATACAGAAAACTAAGCGTTATGTTTCCCTTTGCTTTCCATGCTCTGCTTTTGCCTGCTGAAATAAGACATAACCCTCAGAAGACCCCGATGTCCTGCCTCCCCTTCATTTCTGGAAGGATCTAGTAAGATGATGCAGGGGAGCATGGCTGGGACATTGTCCAACCTTATGGAAATATGGGAAATATTTAATATTGAAATACTCTAAACTGGATTGACACCTTCAGCTTACTTTTTTTCATCAAGTACTTCTTGTTCACCTATTATTTGCCTGGCACCAGTGCCCAGGGTGCAAAGAAGGGGGCATAGGACATCACTGAGGCATGAACCAAGGGTCCTTCCCATGCTTTCAGGACTGATTTTCTAAACAGACGATAAGCAGATACATGAACAAAATACCCAGGGATGGCGAGTGATGAGGTGTCAAGATGAGAATATTATGGCAGTTACTTCATGCCAGGTGGGGGGTGGGCTTTGAGGTGACATTTTTTATGAGACCTGAAGCTAGGAGGGGGCGTGCCTGCCATTTGAAGAGCTGGAGAAGGCCTACTCCAGAGAGTGCAGCAGTAGGTGAGCAGATGGAGAAAATGGCGGAGAAACAGATCAGAAGGATTAGCTTCAAGATTCTATTTTGGGTGTGTTAAATTCGAAGCACACATGACATCCAAATGGGTAGATCAGTGAAGCAGTTGAATAAAAGAGTAGAAAATGCAACAATAATTTAAACCATTTATGCCCCCCGAAGTACATTCATCCGAGACATCCAAGATAAATTCTTGTGGCTTTCTATTGGTGCCATTGCCGATCCATTGCTTTTATCATTTGGCTAGCGTAAAACAAGCCAATCTGGTATGGGAGGAAGATGGGGCATAAGTTGGCAAACCTGTGGCCAAACTAGCTTCAAGTGAGCCCTAGAGAACTACCTGGGAAGGTAGGAACCAAGATTTTGGATTTTTCAAGTCAATGCATTTCATTGCAGCTTGTCAGAAGTGTTTTTTGGATTCCATTAAAGAACACAATTAGTCAAAGCAAACTCCTCCTGTCTGGAAAACCACAGAGCCCTAAGCAAATGCTTCACAAGCAGCCGCACGGCCAGTTGTGAACTGGAAAGCGCTGCCTTCACCGTCTGAGTTAGTCTCATTAGGAACACAACACCTGAAATTGCCTCCATTTTCCTCCTGAGACACCAGGTTTCTAACACCCTGTAACCCGCTGCCTCTGACGTCCCCTGCTCATAGGTGTTGAGATAAAGCAATTGAGGATCCCTCCCCACAGAGCAGATGACTTCAAGGAGAAAGGAGGGGCTGCTTTCCAAACTCCCTTCACAGCCCCCCCTCTCACTGAGGACGTGCTGAGAGCAGACATTTCAGGAAAGCCTGCACCCCTCTGTGCTCTTAGGACTTGGCGGTGCCTTTAAACGCTGATGAAGTGCCTGCGAGGTGCCATTAAATCGGGTGTATAAATAGAACTCGTCCTGATGTTAATTGCTTTATTCCTCTCCACCAAACAAAGCATGCAGAAGCCCTAACAGGCTGATAAGAGCCTCCAGAGACTGTTCTATCAACTTGCAGGCATCGGAGAGGGCGTGACTGCATACAGCAAGGGTTCTATTAGACATCCTGGGGGTAGAGTTACCAGGAGGGGAAGAAGCAACAGGGAAAAAGCTGTATTACATTCTTGATAATATACCTTAATCTCCAGATGTTGCAAAAAATACACCAATTTTCGAGTGCATTTATGTTGATGTGTTTTAATACAGCATGTGGTTTAAGTCTTTACTTGTACATTTCTGGGAAGATGGAACCCAGTGGCTACAAATAGGCATTTCAATAATATGAAAGTATCTGGGACTCATTTGATTACAGCTTTTTAAATATCTGGCCCAATGAGAAATGTGGTTTCCCCTACATTCTATGATCTTTTCTCCCTTAATATTGCCCCCAATAAATGCTATTTTGAATCAATTCCACCTGTCATTCACCATGCAGAATGATGGAGGGCATGTGCAGTGATTTCAGGGAGAAAATCATGACTGTCCTGTTCACTTAGAAAATGCTGAAAATGGCTTTTTTCTGAGCACATAGATTCTCATTTGAAGGAGGGGGTGGGTGGTATACTTTGAGATACTCACAAAAGTGAGGATTTTGCCCTTTCATTATAAAGACGACACTTCCAGTTTCAGGTCTGACATGTAAAGAGCTTGGAGTCATCATTCCAACCTTACGAGAAGAAAAAGCTGGACAAACTGATAGTCAGTGATGTTTCTTGGACCCATCAGAGATCTGAGGTCACAGACAAAGTGCCGCCCTGAAATCTGGGTAGACAGGCGCATCTAGAGAGAGGCTGCTGAGACCTGCTCACCTGGAGCAGAAGCAGAGGGCGCTGGAGCATTAAGCAGCAGAAACACTGAAATAGTGATCCTGACACATTGCTGGAGGCTGAATGTGGTCTAGACTGTGGGAGTGAGAAACTCCTCGGTGTCAGTCTCAGAGGTCCCCACACTTCTGTGGGCTTCACTTCCAGGAACCACCAAGGTTCTCATGGAGAAGAACTGAGAAAGGTTTCCTGGTGGCTCTGCAGAGGGAGGGGAAGACCAGCCATTGGGAAATGCATCCAGAGCCTTCCCCAGAACAAGGCCTGTCCCAGCTGAGGGAAGGGTACCTGCCAGCCCAGACCCCTCCAGCCTTCTTGTCTCACATAAGCCTTCTGGTACCTATAGCTATAGCAAACATTAAGCACAGCCCAATTCCTAGCTGGTTAGTGTAAACCCTCACTGAGGCCTAGATACCTCTGTTCCTACTGCCTGATACAGCATGCCTGGTCTTCAAAAACAACAAAATTTAAAAACCATTCCAAAAGACAAGAAAAAAACACAATCTGAAGAAACAAATCAATTATCAGAGCCACATTCAGATATGACACAGATGTTGGAACTATCAGACAGGTGAATGAAAATAACTATGTTAAGGGCCCTAATTGATAAGAGTAGATAATGTGCCAGAACAGATGGATAGTGCAAGCAGAAAGATGGAAATGCTAAGAAAGTCTCAAAAGGAAATCTTAGAAATCAAAACCACTGTAACAAAAATAAAAGTGTATTTGAAGGGCTCACTGGTAGCCTAGACTGCTGAGGAAAGAATCAGTGAGGTTGAAGATAAGTCAATAGAAATTTCCCAAACTGAAATGTAAAGAGAAAAAAGAATGGGGAAAAAATCAGAACATAATAACCAAGAACTATGAGACAACTTCAAAAGATGTAACAAATATGCCATTGAAATACAAGCAAGAGAAGAAATAGTGAACAGACCAGAAGAAACATTTGAACTAATAATTGCTGAGAACTTTCCAAAATTAATGACAAATATCAAACCATAAATTCAGAAAGTTCAAAGAGGAGAAAGCAGGGTATATATCAAGGATAAAAACAAAACCCACACCTAGGCATTTCATATTCAAACTACAGGACTAAAGACAAAGAGAAAATCTTGAAAGAAGCCAGAGAAAGGGAAAAATAAAATCTTACCTATAGAGCAGGGGATCTTAACCAGGGGGTCCATGAGCTTGAATTGAAATTCAAAAAAACATTATTCATGTTGGGACATGTTAATGCAGGTGTGATATATTTATTAAATAATATACAGTATAGCGTGGACTTAGTAAGGGGGCTGCGGTTTTCACCTGACTGGCAAAGGGGTCCGTGGAACAAAAAAGGTTAAGAACCCCTGCTCCAGAGGGACAAGACAAAGAATCATATTTGTCTTCTCACAAGAAACCACACAAACAAGAAGAGAGGGGAAGGAAATATGAAAGTGTGGAAAGACAAACCCACCAACCTAGAATTCTATATCTAGCAAAATTATGCATGAAAGGTAAAGGAGAAATAAAGATTTTCTCTCCTATAAGAAATGTGAAAGAAGTTCTTTAGCCCAAAGGAAAATGATAGAGATCAAAAACATGGATCTATATGAAGGAAGAGCACAGAGAAGGAACACATAAAGGTAAAATGAAATATTTGACTTTTCTTATCTTTGACCTACATGATAGCTGTTTAAAGTAATAACAGTAATGATGTATTGGGTGCTTATAACACACAGATAAGTGAAAAGAAGGACAGCAATTTTAGAAGGACCTGGAGGGATGAATCAGGAAAATTTGGTTATAAGGTACCCGCAGTACCCGTGAGGCAGCACAGTGTTACCAGGAGGCAGATTAAATTAGTTCATTATAAAGGAGAAGGGTCCCTAAGGAGGTAGCACAGCTCAGTATCTAGAGTGGATGAACAAAAATGTAGAGCAGAGTGGTTAAGAGGTCAGCACTAGGGCCAGAGAGCCATGGGCTCAGACCCAACTCTGCCACTTCCTAACCTCTTACCCTGAGACTCCTCGTCCAGAAACGGGTGCAACTGCCAGCTGCTTAGAAGGTTACCCTGGGAGCCAAGTGCTTATACCTTAAACACCTGGAATGTGGGACATTTCCTACAAACGGAAGCTGTTAGTACTTCGATTTAGAGCAGTGGTCTCGAATTGTGGTCCCCAGACCACCAACATCATATTCATGTGGGAACTCATTAGAACTCAGACTCTCAGTTCTCACTCCAGGACTCCTGAATCAGACACTTCAGCAGCGGGGCCAGCAATCTGTGTTTCACACACCTTCCAGGTGATGCTGATTCTTGCTCAAGTGTGAGAACCACTGCTTTAGAAGACTGAGAAACTTCTAGTGATGTTAAATACTGATGAGGGCTTCCTAGATTGGAAACTCTGATCAGCTGACTTCCTTTCCCCCAACATCTAGTATCACCAAGTAATCCAGATGACAATATTTTTAAACACCCCTATTCTGGTCATTCTTGATTGCCCTTTACCTTTATTTTCAGATGATGTGAGTACAGATTGTAGCTCAATGCTTGGCACATAGGAGGTCCTTTACAAACATATACTGAATGAATGAATCAATAAGTACAATGAACACCATTCCAGCATCCCTAAGGATCACAGTTTTCTCCACCTATTTTTACGAACCCAGTGAGGAATGCAGAGCCAAGGCGTCAAGTTTTAACCTATGCTGTAGAATGCCTACATCGTGTGAGCCTGGTGATACGCCCACGGGAACATCATGGGTTTGATCCCCCAACACAGGACTAAGGGGATTCTGCTTTTAAATACACTGAGACTGCAAGGCCACGTGACTCACTTCACGCATGATTCCAGGATAGAAAGAAACTAGAACTAAGTGCCCAAACTTTTAGTTCCAGGTTCCACTCATGAACACTAAAATGGTGGGGCCTCATCATAAAATTATTTTATTAATTCATAACTTTAGTTTCATTACTGTTAGTTTAGTTATAAAGCTAGATTTAGCCTTTGCTGCAAGCACTGTGCTGGTTTGGAGAATATGTAGGTGGCTAAGAGACCACTGCTCGTGCTGGGACTCTAGCAAGGAGAGAGAAGAGCCATAGACAGTGAACGACAAAGCAGAGTAAGGGATGTGCCGTGTCATGACAAAGGCCCACCTGTGCCGTGAGGGGTGGTTAAGGGACAAGAGCTGTCTTCCAATAGGGAGACGCTGAGGTGGCTTCACACAGGAGTTGAAGAACAAAGCAGCCATTGTTGGGAGTCTCTTTGGAAATATGATGCGTCTACCTGCTCCAACAGAGCGGAAATCTCCACCTGCTACTCAAAGAAATGGAAGCTTTTCCTATTAAACTAGCATTAAAATGTGTTTAGTGGAAATACCTACTGCTGGCAGTAGTGTAATGAAATTGATATGCTCTGATAGTTCTCGAAGCATCTGGAAAACCAGCAACACGGGGGGATGTGCTTTTGGCTGCATCAGTCAACACATATTGAGAGAAGCCATCAGAAATTTTGTATCGCAGGGTCCAGCAATCAGACATGTGGAAATTGGCCCTAAGGAATGTTGTTTTAAACAGAAGGGAAATGATATTCTCCGCTGCGATTGTTTCCAAACAAACAGAAGCAGATATACATGTCGGAGCATAGTTACATAAATCGATACAAAGCACTTGGCAGTTAGTGGCCTTTAAAAGAATTTTTCTGAAGAAACTCAGTCACCCATAAATAAGAATCTTAAATATGTTAAATAAAAAACCCTGACTCAAAATTGTACCTACTCTGATTGCAAATATCTGACAAATAATAACCGTTGGGGTAAAATACTGAGAGTAATTACCACAAAATAGTAGTCACTGTCATTCAGATGGTGGGAATGTTTTTTAATCTATATTTCCTCTATTTTTCCAATTGCTTTAAATTTGCATTATATATAATACTTAGATAATGAAAACTAGCACAGAGAAAGCAAGAGTGAGAATGGATGATCGCCTCCTTCTGGTTGCAGAGGGGATAAAAGAGTCAGGGTTTTCTCATTCCCCCAGCCCTGGCCACATGCTAACTTTATTTTCCTTCTCCCTTTCCTTTTGCTGAACAAATGGTCTCCAAGGGAACTGAAATCTCTGCAGGCCACTTGACCAGAAGGCTTAAAGAAGCACAGCAACAGGGCAGACTTCTGAAGCTAAAGCTGGGCCTTCTCTCAAGGTCCCTTAACGCGGGGGCTACAAGGGCACGTCGCAAAGAGAGGAGTCAAATCAGTTGACGTCCCTGAGGTGGGGAAGAGTCTGCGACAGCCAGAAGGCAGGACAGGGGCCGCGGCAGATGCGGAAGCAGCCGATCAAAACCTGGAGAGAAGTGTGCAGGCTAAAGCCAGACAGACAGCAGTTGAGGCCTGTGGGCAGGTGGCGCTGCCTTGTCAGTGTTTTCCCAGCCAGCTCCTCTGAGCCCCTCCGTGGCTGGCCTGTGCTGGAAGGGCCTCTTTTTTCTCCCCCGTACTCAGGGCTTTGGCATGCTCACATAATTTTGATTGCACAAAGCTAAAAGATACCTGAAAACCTCTACTTAATTTATAACTGAAGATAGTATTATTCCCTACTTACTTAATAACTCTTTTAATATTTATTTTCCATTTATTTTAATAACTATTGCAATAAAAATTCTAATTTTAGAAAAAATAGAGTTTCTCTCTGTTAACTATTATTTTATCATTTAAAGCTTGCTATTCCTCACAACGTATTACAGAATCAAAGCCCCTGCTGCCCCATTAACCTCCGAGCAGCACAATCTGCCTTACCGCTTGCAGACAGGAGCCCTATCTGCCTTGCCCCCTGCTATATGCCCAGACTACCTGGCACACAGGTATTGAACAAATTGTATTTTTTCAAGGATGAATGCTGCCACCTGCTGGCAGTGTACCCAAATTTTGTGCTTAGCATTTTGATGACAAGAAAACACAGAAAATCGACTCAGTAAACCCAAGACTCATCCTCATGAATCCTGGTGATAATAATCTCATCTTCCCCACATAGCTCTTTTTATTTCCCTACTCAGTACAGATGGAGACAGCTGAGTTCAGGCTGCCCCACATCAACTTACACCTGCCCTCGTAGCTCATAGTTCCTGCTGCTCCGTATAGTCACAGCATTTGCCCCTAAGAGAACAGAAGCTTTTCTACTGCCACCTTAGAATTTCTCACATACAGCTAGCGCTCCCTTCAGCAAACCCCGAGTCTCCCCATCCCTGGGGCTCTTGAGTGGTTGTGTCCACGTCCATCAACTCCTCAGCCAACATCTGGTCTCCCCTCATGCTCTGCCTGCATCAAGCACCTGCAAGCACACGGTGCCATCGTTTAGTCCGCTTAATCCAGGCTGCAAGGAGCACTGCTAAATGCAAGAGACATCTGCATGCTCAGGGAAAGGAGCGGTTTTAAATTATTTAAGGCAAAGCAATAAAGAACGTGGTTTTATCCTCTGACACGCTGCCTAATTTGTGCTTCATATGACACTGCACTGGATTATGGAGCCGTGCTACTCTGATAGGTAATATCATGCTATTTTAATTTGGTTTCAATGATTATTTAAGTTGAATTTTTAGGACTGCTATCAAATATTAACATTGCATTAGGTAGAGGACAGAACTAATTGGGCCACACACACGGAGGGGCATAATTGCTAATATAGAGCAGGGCAATTGTCGTAATGAGAACAAAGCTGGATGTCTGGCATAAACATATGACTTTGTCCAGGCGAAGTCTGTTAATGTGAAAGCGGCTGGACTCTAAGCTCCTCAAGGATATGGGCCACATTGCCTTCACAGACATGACTCATTGATGGTGTTCGGTCAGCACTCGATGACTTGACTTGAGGCTCAGCTTCAAGGACAAAGAAAGGTCAGGACGTCCTGGAAAAGTCCGGAGCCCAAGAGACAACACCCATTCATGCCCCAGCTGTTTAATTCCACGGTGTCCAGCAGGAAGCAGCCGGGAGCTGCTGCCTGGCTGCCACTGAGCCTACCTTCTGCAGAGAGGAAGAGACCTGGCCCCACTGAGTGCAGGATTGCCCGCTTCCCCCCTCTCTCTCCCTGGGCTACCTGCTATGGTCCTCGAAATCCCACCACTAAATATTCAGACCCCTGGCCATCGGGCCTCTAGGGTTCTTCTGATCAAGCAGTAACTGCAACCTCTTTAGACTCCACTCTTCACCTGTAAGATGGGGCTGTAGGCTCTCCTCCACCGTGACTGAAGCTACTGGAAATAATGGGTGCCAAGTACCCTGCAGTAGGATCTGGCCCCCAGCACACACTCCTCACATGGGCTCTACTGCGTCGTCTGCATGGGTAGGACTATTTTCATTCCGTGGGTGAGAGCCACGCCCATGTGCCACTCTTTAACACTAGTAGGGTTTCCCGGGAAGACACCCACCTGTGTGCTAGACCCGAGGGCGTCCGTCAGTGTGGCCCAGGGATGCTTATATTAAAGGCTCTTTCCAAGAGGTGACAGCAAAGCACTCTAGGGGTACGGAGGCAGGCCCCTCCCAAAGCCAGGGGGCCTCAGTGGGTACTCAAGGACAGCTGCTTCTCATTCAGAGGGTGTGAGGTGGGACCAGGGCACTGCGCGGCCACAGGCAGCGTAGCTCTTTCTGATTCAGTTGCTCTGATGACCAGCCCAAGACTCTGACTCCTTACGAAGCGAAGCCGGGTCCCCGAGGACTCTGCCACCGCACAGGACGCAGCGTGTTGTTTAGCAGGAGCTCGACGGTGGAGCGAAGGTGTCGGCAGGAAGGCTGCTTTCTGCTGGGGCTGGAAGAATGAGAGGGCTTCTCTAAGAAGAATGTGGTGAGGGTCAGAGCAAGGAAGAAATGTGGGGCCCGGCATTCTCTGTGAAGTTTCCAGAACTAAATTCCTTACACAAAGAGCAGGTGAGGACTTGGAGAAGCAGCTTCCTCTGGTATGAAGCCTCCTTGCAGAGGAGGCCGGAGCTGTAATGATCTCATTACCAAATTGGATCTTCCCAACGGGCTCATAAGGAGAAGGCACTCTGCCGCGAGCAGCTGGCGTTATTGCGTATTAAATCTTCAACACCATCTCCTCGGGGGCAATCATTTGTGGCCACTCCCCAGCTCTGTCTACCGCCACATCACAAAACCCTGAAGCAAACAAGAGGCGTGGGTCCTGGAGACAGTTCCTCAAGTTCACTTCAAGGACACTTCAGCTTCTCCGTGGCCAAACTCCATGTCATGTGGCAGTCTTGACAATTCCAGGAGATTAGAAGCTAGAAAATGAAGCCTGCGGCGCCCAGCCCAGAGCCCCACCCTTACCTCAGTGTCTTCCTCCCTGGCCGTCTCCAAACATGCGGACCCTCCCTTCCTTCCTCGTGCTTCCGGAGGCCACAGGTGCCGTCCTCCCCACTCTGCCCTCCCGACCCAGCACTACCGCCTCGTGCGAGGACGAGGGAAGGCACCTCCTCCATGTCCTTCCATGGTTTGAAGGTCTTCGACGCCCCCTCGTGCATTCACTCATCTGCCATTCTCTGCGCCATGCCAGCAGCTGGCGTCCAGCAAGGAGGCTCCGTTCAGAGGCCTGAGGGACCTCCGGGAACTCTGGGCTCACAGTCTCCCTTTCAATGACAGGGAAACTCATTTTTCAGCTTTTTATGTTATTTTTGTAAACTTCGGTTTGTAAGCAGCTCTTAGGCTAGGGTTTGGGAAGTCACCAGCCTGGCAACCCCTCAGGGCCTTACCTGCCACCACGCCTGCACAGGTCTCCCTTCAAGGCCGGCTGCTCTCCCGCTGTCCCCTAACGCACCTGCACGTTCATCCCCTTCACGCTCTACCCGCAGGACGCCCTCCACCTGGCCCTGTGACTTGTTGAAAGGAGGGCACAGACTGCGTCACCTCCCTCACTACAGCCAGGCAACCACACTTCACATCCTCGGCCCTAAGCCACGGTGACACTTGCACCCTGATGTGCCCAGAAGGGCGCTCACACTGGGGACTTCTTGCCCAAACACCCGGCAAACCCCGCTGAAAGATGTCCACAAAACCAACACCTTCTCAAAATCACCCCAGCCCTCAAAAACAAGGATGGTCCGAGGAACCGCCTCACCCAGACGAGCCTGAGCAGCCACGGGGGGTCCTGGAAGAGGAGGAGAGCATTGTGGGAGAGGAGGAGAGCATTGTGGGAGAGAAGGAGAGCATTGTGGGAGAGAAGGAGAGCACTGTGGGAGAGAAGGAGAGCATTGTGGGAGAGCCGGCATTGTCCAAGCAAGACCAGGCTGTTGACTGACAGTATCAGCCCGTGCTGGTTTCTTAACTGTGCCAAACGCACCACAGTGATGGGCTCCTAGGAACTCTACTGCATTCGCAACTTTCCCACCAATCTAAAGCTTCTAAAATAAAGACTTGGTTTTTAAAATAAAAAACAAAACCTGGAATAAAATCCACCCGTTTGCTGTGGCCGCCACAGCCCCACAGCCCGAGGCCGGCCAA
The DNA here is from genome assembly GCA_029593785.1 of Cabassous unicinctus. NCBI lineage: Eukaryota > Metazoa > Chordata > Mammalia > Cingulata > Chlamyphoridae > Cabassous > Cabassous unicinctus. Next base: position 145,909 of record JAQZBX010000025.1, read on the forward strand.
CCTTCCCAGGCAAGTCCCCTGCCGCCCCTCGTCCTGGGCACTTGGGCCACACCTGCCGTCTCAGTCCCTTGACCCAGAAGCCGTTTGGGCCTCGTGGCTCTTCATTCATATGCTGTTCACTGGGCTCGGCTCCCAGGGCGCTGCGTGCTGACTGCGGTTCGCCACGCAAGCCATGAGTGTTTCCTCTTTCCACGCGCTGCCCACCCGCCGCGGTCCTCCCTCGTGTCCTGACGCTTTCTTCACGGCCCTCCCACCCTGCAGCCTCTGTTCTCTGTCTCCCCCTCGGGAAGCCGGGACTGGGGCTGCCCTGTGCACAGCTGCTTCCCCAGCACTCAGACCAACGGCGGCCACAGAGCAGGCGCCAAAAAGCCTCCGTGGTTAGTGACTTCGGTTTGTTTTCTGCGCTCAGCAGATACTGTGGCATTCCTAGGTAGAAAGCCGGGTAGAGGGGCCCTAGCCGTGAATACGGCCGGAACAGAACGTTGCCCGCCCTCAGCGAGCTCATGCCAAGCCCTTCCTCTCGGCCTCCCTGAGCGCCGCCCAGCTCCTGGCTCCCAGCACCAGCTCTTCTCACGGGCACCCTCCCTGAACACACGCGCCCAGAGTTTCGACGGAGTCTGCGTGATCGAGGCAGCGCAGTTCCTTCTGCACTCAGAACTATGACATCTTTATCAACCTTACGCAAAGTTCATGTTGCTGCTTTTTTCCTATTTTTCCACACATTTTATTATAAACTTTCATAAATTAGAAATTATAAAAGAAGAGTAAAAGAAAATAAAAAATCTCAAAACACAATCACTCAGGAGACTTTGTTACTTTTATGTATATAAGTAATCATTATGGAAAATAATAATGAATACCCAAAGTGGTAAAGTGTTTATATATATATAAAATTAGGTGAAATCCCACACAGACAGATTAGCACCGCTAAGGCTTGGTTCTTTTCTTCCAGATGTCACCCAGTTTGTGTTCTTTCATAAACCCACATGCACCCTTCTTGAAACAGGTCTGTATTTCTTTTTAAAAAGACATGGATTCATGCAGCATGCTGGTGTGTAGCCTGATGATGCCACCGAGTTTGTCTCCAACCCCAGGCCTGCGGACGCCCGGCCCCGCAGACGCCCGGCCCCGCTCGAACGGCCTTTTCAGCAGTTACACTTGCCCGCTTTTTAGCCATTGGTCTTTTTTTCACATTCTGCTTATTTCCATTTTTTCACTATTATAAACAATGCTTTAGATAATGACCTTGCACACACATCTTGCATACTTGCCCAATTATTTTCTAGGCTAAATTCACAGAAGTTGGATTGCTGGACTAAAGGTATTTTGTAGTTATTGTTTCTAGGTCTCTTTTGATACCTGTTGTCCTGTTACCTCCCAAGAAAGCTGAATAAATATTTAAAAAGTTATATTCCCACTAGCAAATACTATTACCATTGGAGTGAATTTTCATACAAACCTTTTTTTTCATTTTCAAAAATATTGAAATACAAGCAATAAAATAACATATAAAGGTAGCGGGATATGAAATTATACATCAATGGCCTTCATATATACAGACTCATTGTTCACCTTTAATCTTTTATAAATATGTTTACGTATTGTGTCAAAATAATTTAAACTTAACAACAAATGCAAAACTTAAGGCAGACCAACCCAAATCCACCTGCAGGCAGGCGAGTGCACTCCGGCCAGCAGATTGTCTCGGGTTCAGCAGGCACGAGGTGAGGCAGCTGGAGACCACGAGCACAGGCTCATCCGTCAAACGGCTCATTCGTCAAATGGCACAGCTTCTGCCCGAGGAACTCGGTTCACAACAAGAGAAGTGAGTCACTGGAGCCACTCCAGGGAGTTACGGTTCTCACCATCTTCTGCCTCGCCACCCGTTTTTTAATTAACCCTTTTTCTGAGATAATTATAGATTCATATGTGGTTGTAAGAAATACAAAGAGATTTTTATGCTTTACTGTGCTTCCTCCAGCGGTGACATCTTGCAAATCTAGAGAAAACTATCACTGCAGCCTACAGACATTGCTACAACGCACCAATTTTATTCCAGTTCCCTCAGGTTTAGTGCTCAGTTGTGTGTAGGTATTTAGTTACATGCAACGCTCTCACGTGTGTAGACTTGTGCGGCCACCAGCACAGCCAAGACAAAGACGAGCTCCATCCAAAGACCCAGGAGAGCCACTCCCACCCTAACTCCAGCCCCTTAGACCCAGCCACCACTCCTCTGTTCTCCAGCCATATAATTTTGTCATTTCGAGAATGCTATATAAATGGAAGTGTACAGTATGTAACCTTTTAGAATAGGCTTTTGTAACTCATAACTCCCTTGAAATTCATCCAGGGTATGTGTAAATAGCACACTCCTTTTTATTGCTGGGGAGTAGCCCATGGTGTTGGGTGCAGCAAAGCTCGCTTAACCAGCCACCCATTAAAGGACATACGGGTTGTTTCCAGCTTGGGGCTTTTATCAAATAAAGCTGCTATGAACATTCATATACAGAGTTCTGTGTGAACCTAAGTTTCATAGTCTTCATTTCTTTGGGATAAGTGTCCAAGAGGGCAATTACTGGGGCATATAGCAATTGCATATTTAGTTTGATTAAGAAACTTCCAAACTGTTTTTCAATGGCTGGACCTTTTTATATTCCCATCATCCCCTCCCCCTCCCCGTCCCCTATGGCTTTCTTGTCTGTTTGCTCATTGTTTTTGCTCATTGTTTTTGTTCATTGTTTGCACTCATTGTCTGTTCATTGTCTGCTTGTAAAATTTTTTTTTGCTCCTTGTCTGCTTAAAATCTGTTTTTTCCTTTAGGAGGCACTGGGAACTGAACCTGGGACCTCCCATGTGGGAGGCAGGTGCTCAACTGCTTGAGCCACATCTGCTCCCTGCTCATTTTTTTGTTTCTGTATGCTGTCTGCTCATTGTTTGCTTGTTGTCTGCTTGTTGTCTTGCTTGTTTTTTGCTCATTGTCTGCTCATTGTTTTTGCTAGTTGTTTGTTCGTCTTCTTTAGGAGGCACCAGGAACCAAACCCAGGACCTCCCATATGGGAGGCAGGTGCTCAACTGCTTGAGCCACATCTGCTCCCCATTTCCACCATTTTAAGCACTCCGGTTTCCCTGCATCCTTGCCAGCATTTAGTATTGCCACTATTTTTTATTTTAGCTATTCTGATAGCTGTTTAGTAATATGTCATTGGGGTTTTAATTTGCATTTCTCTGATATTTAATGATGTTGAGCACCTTTTCATGTGCTTGTTTGTCATTTGTACATCCTCTTAGGAAAAATGTCTCCATGTCTTTTTGGCAATTATCTAACTGGATTGCTTAGTTTTGTTTTGGTTTTTTTTTTTACTGTTGTGATTTGAGAATACTTTATATATTCTAGATACTAATTCTTTATCATATATGTGGTTTACAAGTATTTTCTCCCAGTCTGTAACTTGTCTTTTCTTCTACCTCATATAGGCCCTCGCAGGGCAAATATTTTCTATTTTGATGTGGTCCTATTTATCAATATTTCCTTTTATGGGTCATGATTTTGGTGTCAAGTCTAAGAACTTTTCACTTAGCCCTAGATCCTGAAGTTATTCTCCTAAAAGTCTTATCGTTTTAGGTTTTACATTAAATCCATGATCCATTTAGAGTTAATTTTTAATAAGATGTGAGGATTAGGTTGAGGTTCATGTTTTTGCCCATGAATGTCTAATCTGGCACCATTTGGTGAGAAGGCTCTCCTTCCTCTACTGACTTGCTTTAGTACCTTTGTCAAAAACCAGTTGGGTGTATTTGTGTGGGTGTATTCCTGGGTTCTTTATTCTGTTCCATGGATCTATGTGTCTACCTGTCTGCCAATACCGCACTGACTTGATTACTGAAGCCACTTAATACCAAGTAGAGGGAAGCCTGGCCTTTTGAAGACTCAGCCAGGGTGCCAGTGGCAGGCAGCGCCTGGCCAGGTTGGGGTCTGTACCTACAAAGTGCAGTTTAAGTCCCAGAGCAGTGACCAATATATGATGCCAATCCTGCCTCAGCCAGAATAAGCCAGAATACACGAATCTGAGAACCAAGGAGTCAGTGCACAAGGGGCTCCTCTCACTAGTACACCTGAGAATCCACTCACAGACTTTTACTTCCCATCCCTTGATGTTCAGCTCTGCTGATGCAGAGGGTTTGGTTTCCAAAAGACAGGCGGTAGAAGCTGAGACTGTAACCTGGCTATTTGAGCCTTCTCATGCCACCAAAGGTAAAGAAAGGGGTTGCTGTGGTAGCTCTGGTTATTAAAATTATCATCTAAGAGAAATACAGCTGCTGCCACACGATGGAGGCAGGGAGAATGCCAGGAACTCAGAGGACTCCCTTGTGTACCTCTTCATACTTTCATGCCATGGAAAGACTGCTAAGAGCTCAGTCCCTGCAAGAATGAAGCTTTGGGTAGAACTATAGCCAAGTGATGGCCGAGAGCAACAGGATCATGGGAATTATAAATACCACCTAGGGCCTATGTCCACTTACACAATGAGAACTCTAACACCTACACGTAGTTTCCTGTTTGATTCATTATGGATGCTATATATACATAATGTTAACCAACTCCTTTCCGCCACTTCCCCCATATCCTGCTATCTTCTATAAGGTATATTAACTGTGGTTAACCTTAGAATTTGGTATTTAGGCCACAGCATGGACAAAGGAGATTCTGATCAAACCAGGAGGCTGCCCATCACTCGGTGACTGAAAGATGTTTGGTCTCTTTCTTTTAGTGAGCAATCCTCCTCTTGTATAAAGAAGCATGGTGCTGTTTCTATTATTGCTATTTGGAAATTAAACATGTGCTGGGTGTGGGAATGGCTGCTGAGTGGCCAAATGGGTGGGCTACGCCAGCTATTGTCTATCGGCATTCAGCACCACCCCACCCCTTCAACAATTGTGCTGCATTACCTAGGGCGCTAGAAGTCCTGGAGCTATGTATTCCAGAGTCCCTTTCCAGTAGGACTCTGGTTTGGACTTCAACTGTGAGAGATGCTTACATGAGATTTGGAAGGCAGAGCAGGGGCTTCCTGTATCTCCCTGGTCCTCTATGGTTCATCATCAGCTCCCTGCTCCAGGCTGCAAGCAGCAGTGGCTTCCTCAGCAGGTTCCAGCAAGTTCCTGCAGTTTTTTTTTTTCTGAGCAGCAGCTTCCACCTTCTGGCATCCACTAGTCTCAATTCTACCAATGATGCTGTGAGCACCTAATAGCCTCTCTGCTTGAAATCTCTCAGCTGAACTCCTACCGAAGCATGCCTAATGCACAAGACTGAGCTGAGAGGAAGGGACAATTCCCAGGACCTCCTTCTCTACTCGTCAATACCTTATCACATCTCTAGGAGAAGATGTTTGCATCTGGCCTGTTTCAGGATGACATCTGCAGTTTCTATTTCATCAAAACAGATCCAGATTGCAGATGTTCTCGCTGGGTGCAGTATGAGGTGCTGGTGGATGCCATCGCAGTTTTTCTCACCCTTTAACATCATAGCAAAAGCAAACAGGACCAAAATGGTCTTAGAAGCTGCGACAGGCAATTTTCAAAAGCAGCCTCACCCTCTCTCACGCCTTTCCTGGCAGCCTTCCACATGGGTATGAACAGAATCTACGGATCTATGAAGCCAACAAACCTAGCCTCACCTGTACAGAAGTTTCTTTTCCTTTCCATCCCCTCTTCACAGTTTTTTTTCTTCTTTTTGCTGGAGACAGCACAAAGAAGCAGAAAATATTTAAGCTGCTGCTACACCCGTTCATGTTTTTAATTTGACGAGAAAACTTGTGCAATTGCATGGAACATTTATCTTATTTCTGCAAAATTTTATGAATAACAAACAGGCTCTGAAGGCAGCACCACCCCCCTAGAGCAGAGCCTGCCTTAGCTCTCCAAGCCCCTGACTGCATCTGCAGCCATGGTCTGCTTCTGCTTTCTCCCCCAGACCCATTCGCCAGCATGTGGCAGACCCTGCGGGAGTTCTGAACCAGTAATCATTATGTAGCAGCTCTTCCTGGAGCTAGATCCCTGCATCCAGAAAACAAATGAGTCGAGAGGCATGTTCAAAGGGGGGACCATGTGACTCGGGAAACACTATAAAGACACAATTAGACAAGTCAGCGATCCTGCAGAAATGCAGACGGGTAGACACAAATCTACTAATGGTCTCCCGTGTTCTGCCTTCCTCCCACTCCACACGTGGGACTGAAATGTCGCAAGTTTCCACCCCCTGCACTTTTCTAAATCTACCTACTCCTCGAGTTCTTCCAAAAGCATCAACTTGTCTAAGACGTAATTATCCAAATACTGCCATCCACACTGATGGGACCCTCTCACCCAACATTTTGTAGCCCACTTCTTCTTTGCTATATATAAGTCTGGTCTCCCCAGCAAATAATCACAATAAAAATAATAACAGCAGTTTTGATTCAGGACACAGTCACGTCCCATAAATTGTCTCTTTCAACAACTTGCAGCTCTACTTGTGCCATGATTGTGATCCCCATTTGATAGCTAGGGAAACTGAGGCACAGGGTTGTTAAGGGACTGAAGGATTTCAGTCTGTGACATCAGAGCTCAGCCTTTTTGTATTGTGCTAGAAAATACACAGCAAATGACATAATGTGATATATATAGTGATATATATATATCAAGTCAATGCACTGAATTTGAGAGTATTTGAAATAAATCAGTGGATTAATCAAGTCAGCAGGCTAAAGGATTCAAGTTATTCTGGATTCCACCTGCATTCTGATGAACTGTGCAATTAAAGATGCCCAATTTGATTTATATCAGGTCAAAAAATGCCCAGAACCAGTTACTACATTCCCTACGCTCTGACTTTGGAAATTCCAGTTCAGGCCTTTCTACACCATAAATATTAAATGTGAGTTCTTACGTTCCATCTGAAAGACTTCTCAAATTCTCAGCATTATTTTTCCAAGGAGCACCCAGTGAGCAAGCACACACAGGAGAGGGCATTTTAGCGAGGCGCTCTCAGAGCGCAAGCCTTGCCGCGCAGCCACGCAAGCTGTGAGGGAGAGATGGCTGACTGCCCATTATTCCTTACCAATGCTAATCTGAAAGAGAACAAGGAGATAAAACCATCGCAATGGTAAAACGACCGTGAATTGTTACTGTGGATGATTATTCTATGAATTGGTATAGTGTAGTGGGGCAACTTCAACAAAATTGACCTTGTGTTCTTTGTGGTTAAACCACAATGAGACATAAAAGACTCAGGTGCTCACAACATCTGAAACTCGAGCATCGGCTTTACCTGGAGATCATGAGACAGAGAAAAGGAATGTACTGAGCCCGATACAACTCCGTTTTTATCCAGGGCGAAACCTTACCACACACGTGCAAACAAGTCTCCAAATCTGACCAGCTCACTCACATGCCAGGAATCTAGGAAATCCGTGCTCTGGCCTGTGTCCTCCCATCACAGATCTGCCTTGAGACAAAGCCGCTCTTTGACCTTAGGGGGTGGAGTCAGGTCAAGGCTGGAGAACATCGGAACCGGGATGTCCTTCTCGGAGAGCATGTGAGGTTGGTGCTGTGATCCCGCTGCCTTGGAAGTCAGCTCACAGCAGTTCTCACCCACTGCCTGGTAGGTGATGAACAGCCCGAGGGTGACTGGGGGTGACCGGTTCTGCCATGACTAATCGTAGGACCTGCGACAGCTTCACTGCTCAGAGCCTTGGTTCCCTCATCTGTAAAATGGGAGCGACAGCACAATCTCATGGGCTAGTTGAGCTGGACGAAGATGGAAAGTCCACAGTCTACTGCCTGGCACAGACTCCCTTGAGAACAGGGAAGCTGGTTGAAGACCCAATTTTAGCCAGGAAACACCACAACGTGTGCCTCACATCCTGGAAGCTTTTCCTGGGAAATACTTGATTTTCTACCTATCTTGGCCATTGTTGGCTGAAATCGCTTCTTACCAGAGATCCCTCCTAGGGCCACACATTAACCCTTAGAGACCCGGCAGCTCCGATTCGTTGGAACACACTCCCCTCACACGCAGGATGCCACGCACGCAGAGGCTGCAAGCAGGTGGAGGTGCTGTGGGCTGTGGAGCTGACCACCTGGGCTCACCGTGGTGCTATGAGGCCACGTCGGGTGAGTTACGAGGACTACCGTCAAGGAGATGGTATCTGCAAAGCACCTGCAGAGGACGCGGCAAAGGGCAGGTGCTCAAGGAACGCAGTGCTTGCTACTAGAAGCAGGAATGAAACCACCAGTGATGACGCCCCCCTGGAGAAGACTGCCGTGGGGGAGGGGGTGGTACACGCTCAACAGACGGGAACACGAGGCAGCGTGTGGCAAGCTGCCTGAGAGAGGGAAGGAGCCATAGTGAGCTTTCCCACGAAGCTGACGTGGCGTGCGACCAGGGGCCCAGGAACTTGCTGGAGGCAGCGCGTGGACTTGACAGCCGGCAGAGAGGGCAAGCGCCAACACGCAGCGGGCACACAGAGAGGACAGGCATGGGACCTGGGGCAACCAGTGGCCTCTTGTGCACGACAACCACCACCATCTACCATTTCCCATGGCTCCGCAGGCCGACCAGGCGGTTCTGCTGCTGCTCTCACCCGGGGTTCGCCCACAAGGCAGCGCTGGGCTGAGGGCCAGCCGGGGCGGGCCTGATGAGACGTGCTCCACATGGTCTTTCATCCCAGCTGTCTTCACCGCAGGTGAGTTTTAGGGCTCCGAGGGGGCGAGAGGGGAAACTGCCAGGTCTTTGGAGGCCTCCCCTTGGAGTCCTGTGGCCTCCCTTCGGGTTGGTCAGTGCACGTCAGGAGGCCAGCCCCACCTGGGGAATGGGTTCATAGGGAGGGGCCGTGCCTGACAGTGCAGAGAGCCTGCGTACCAGGTGTGGCGGGTTTGTGGCCATATTTTGCAGTCTACCATATAAGGGAATATCCTAGAGGGCCTGTTATGAGGCAGATATGCTACAGAAGCAGACATGTGCATACTGCTCAAAGCAGCCCAGCTCTGGAGGCAATCTTCATGCCATGTACAGAATGGAAAAATACATTTGGTTTGTGCACACAACGGAATACTACTCAGCAATGAACAGGAAGGAGCTGCCACCACCAAGCAACAAGGACAAACACCACAAGCAGAAGGCTGAGCAAAAGGAGCCTGCTGTGCAATTCCATTTACATAAAGTTCAAAGACAGACAAAATGAATCCATGGTCCTCCACGTCAGGACGGTGTGTGGGGAGGAGGGATCTCCTCTGGGGAGGAAGGGGCAGGAGGAGGATGGCATGGGTAGGGTTTGTTCACTGACATGGATGTGAGTGCGTGGGGATGCTTACTGTGGGAAAACCCATCAGACCGTGTGCTTACAATTTATTTTTCCATATATATATGTTACACTTCAATTAAAAGCCAAAGGAATTCAGTAAAGCATAAAAAAGGAAGGAAGGTCTGCCTAGGCTGGATGCACGGCCCAACCCCCACGTTGATTGTGGCTGGGAGTAGGGGTCCCAGGGGACCCAGGCGTCCAGCAGTCACAGTGGAGGTGGTCACAGCATGAGTGACGTGGGGAAATCTCAGTCACCATTCCTTTGGGAGGGCTGGGGTGAGGATGCTGAGACAAGTGAGCCCTTAGTCCAGGAGCACGCGGAGTTTATAATTCCAGGAAGATTCCCAGTGTAGACGAGGTGGTGGTCAGTCCTCAATACTCAGGCACACACACACAAGCACACACTCACAAGCACACATGGGCACACACAAACACACACACAAGCACACACTCACAAGCACACATGGGCACACACAGGCACACGCCTGGACATGCACTCATATGCACAGCCACACTCGCACATCCATGCACATGTGCATAGGCACATGCACTTATACAAACATATAGCACACACATTTACACTCAGGGATGCACACGTACACACATAGGGAGAACTTGGCCACTTGTCTTCTTAGACCCCATCATGGCGAATAAAGCTTGCCCTGAATTCAGAAGGAAATCCCTGAAACCAGGAAAACGGCTCCATTCTAAACGTGAAAGAGAGGAGAAAGCCAATTGCCAAGGCGATCCCAGAGCCCACTCTCTGGATGCTTCCACCTGCTCGCGCCACCTCCCAGAATCTCCCCTGGAAGCCGGATGGCTTCGCAGGCCCTGAGGGAACAGGCTGCATCCCTGCCTCGCTCACTCGCGGCTGTGGCCCCTTAGCAGACTGCTCCCCTGAGCCCCCCGTGCCCCGTGGAATCCCGTCACGGCTGACTTCATGGTGACCCTCACCTCAAGTAACCTGTTTATACTGAGGGGCAGAAACCTTGGGAAATCACAATCCCAGTTGGTTCAATCCATCCAGAGACTGGTGTGAACGAGGAGATACTGAATGGACAGAGGTTGGAGGCTCTGAGCCCCAGAAACCAGAAGATGAAAGGGGGGGGAACCCCAAGCCGATGTAATCCATCAGGGTTCGGCTTTGGGCTGGTTGATGGCTAGCTCTGCGTGTGCCAAGAGCCCGTTCACACTACCTAGGAGAGAAGCCACCTACGTGCCAGGTGAGCTCCTTTTTCCCACAGCCATCTGAGCAGGAACCCTCTGCCAGCATCGGAAAGGCACCTATGAATTATCCATGTGCTTCCAAGACCCGGCTGACAGGCAATGTGGGAACCGCTGCAGACGGGGAGGCCTGGGACTCTGGGTGCTAATCATATCTCGCTGTCACTTAGCAAAGCCAGTGCAGTGGAGCGGGGGACGGGGGCCTTTTCCTGTCTTCCTCCTCGAAGAGAGAATGTAGTCAACAAACAAACCAGGATTCCACGGAGCATACCAAGGAGTGAGTCGAGACACGGAATCACTTCAATAGAGAGAGGAGGTGGTTTCAGCCAGGAGTCTTAGAACAAAACGCCCAGGAGGACATTTGGCTCAAGTGGAAAGGAGGGCATGGGACATCCAGAGCAGGGACTTTGGGGCCAGACCGGCCAACACCCAATGCCCTTTGGCCAATCCTTTGGCCCATCTAGCCTTGGCTTGCTCACCTGTAGAAAGGTGCCAACAATGAACTACCTGCTGTGTTGGAAGGACCAGCAGCAGAGCACATAGCGAGTGCTCTGTGCTCCGCAGGAGATGCCGAGGCCTGGCGTTTCCTGGGAGAATGTAAGCGCCTCGAGGGCACAGCCAGCATGTGCTCTGCCATCTTTTTAGGACGTTGCCTGGAGCACTGGACACCACTGCTCTGCCCTCAGATGCCCTCTGGCAGCGCTGGGCAAGCCCCTCCACCCTTCTTGCTTCTAGGTGCTTTTGCTCCTCATGGCACATGCCTAAGACTGCCTGGAGGACTGTTCTGAGGCTATGGGAGACCCCTCCCTGCACTTGCAGGGAGCTCGGAGTGCCCAGGAGTTCATGTCCACTAGGGCAGCCCACAGCAGTGACGGACTGCTGTGGACCTATGGGAGAAAGAGTCTCTAAGTCCCCTCCTATGGGATCCTGCCGAAGCCATCCTCTGCAATGGAGCTGCCTTCCCACTCCTCACCGCGCTGCCGGAAGTGCTTCCTAGTAGCTCACCTCTGCACAAAGCCTGGTCTCAGGACTGGTGTGCCTCAGGCATCAGGAAGCATTTGCTGAATGCCTGAATCTGCTTGTCCCCTGCCACTTCTGACAGATAGTGGGGGCTCATCTCCACCGAGAAGCCCGAATAACCCTGAAGATAACACCACCAGCATGTTTTCCATATCTTCCAAAGCACACTCTCCAAACCAAAATTTCTCCAACTAAAAAGACTGAGATTAGTAGAGAGCCCTCTTTGGGGAAGACTCGACCTTTATTGCTATAGTGACTCTTCCTGAACCTTCCTGAACCTTCTTTCAGAACCTTCCTTCCTGCTCTGTAATAACCAAGGGGAAACGATAGGTAGGCCAATTCCAGATTTTTCTTTCAAAAATGTTAGGCAGTATTTTACTTCTACCTATGAACTAGGAAAGGGAAGGGAGTTTTTGTTTCATTCTTTTTTTCAAATAGTATCCCAAGGTTTTAACTGGAGGATCCTAGCAGCTGTGTGTTAGAAACGACATTGTCGTTATAAGAAAATGTTTTAGGGTTTTTATGAAGCCACAGAGAAAGGTTCCAATGTGTCTCCTCTTTTGTATTCATGTGGGGATATACAGTACATGCTCTTCTGCTAACAGCTCTCGGAGAAGGAGCCTGCTACCCCTGGCCTTGGCAGTGACAGCCGGGGGTGAGTTGGGGAGGTGGGTGCCTTCCTGCCTGCAGTGTCAGCTGTTCGCACCGAGAGAAGACAGCCTGGGAGAAGCTCCCATGCTCTGAAGTCATCAGATTATCCCCACCTCAGCCTTCGCCCAACCAGGGAAATCAAGTCTTACGAGGTGTGAGCCAAATATTAACTTGGAATGTAGGTGATTTTTTCCACGGCTCTCTGGTCAGGAGCGTGACTCTAAACACTTACGAAGCTTGGGAAGAGACCCCAGCCTCCTGCAAGAGGGGCTTAAAAGCTAAAGATTCAAGAAGACAGCAAACACATGGCTCTGAAGCAGCATCCAGGGAAGCTCTGTGCTTGGAAAAACCTGTGTCACACAGAGCAAACACTCCCTAGAGGATTCGTTTAAAAAAAAAATGCTCCTTTCTCCCAGAAACTTCGTTCTTCCACTCTGGGAGCATTGAAGCTAGAGCTAGTTCCACAAGAGCACTGGAACAAAACGTGAAACAAATGTAACGTAACTACTGACATTTTCCCAGGAGATGCCTGGTTTGAGTGTATTTCCATTTTAATGTCATCTCAAAGATCTTTATCACAATTAGCCGTGCATACTTTACTTTTCAACACACGTGCATTATTTAACGTTTCTTTACAGATGGAACCCCTTGCCTGGCCATGCTGCCTGTGGCTTTTCTCATTTGCCATTTGATCATATCTCGTCTTCACCTATTTCCATTTCTACCCTGCTTCCGTGGAGTGTCATCTGGAAAATTCCACACAGGACCACTTTTCAGCAGGCCCCTGGACAAGTTGTTTACTTTGATTCATTCCGTGTTTCCTCTGAAAGCCTAATGTTGCTTCACAATTCACCTCGCGCCCATCAGAGCTGATGTTTACCTGAAGGCCTTGGAATGGATTTTACCGGGATCAAAAGTAATTACTTTGCAAAGTTCATTTCCGGCTTCAGTGTCTTCTTTGTCGCTGAATAAATATTTCATAGGCATGAAACTCTGAGGCTGTTTGTTTCTCTTAGTTTTGCAAGCCTTTTCTTAATTAGCCAATATGTCGGCAGAATAAGATACTTTTGAAGCAAACCTCAGGCATTTTCCTGCAGAATGCTAAAGATGTCTTTGTCCAGGGGGGACAAACAGAGGGACCCGGCATTTGCATGAGACAACACATGCCGATAATTCACGAAACACTCACTCAAATGAGAAGCGCTGGGATTGGATGCTTGTTCATATTGCTTCTGAGGACCCTGGTTTTTAGGGAGCTTGGGAACTTTCGAGATCTAAGACCAAGTTTTTCGAGTGCATCATTAGAGGGACTCTCAAGCTCCCTAAGATTGTAGCACATGCCACTTGCCTGCCTGCCTGATGACAGGAATGTTTGCAGTGGCAGTTGATGCTTCTGCAAAACTCTGACTTCAGATAAACAAGCTGGGGCAGCTGATTTGAAACTGACAATAACTTCTCATCCAGCTGAAAGAGGAGGGCATTTTAAATAAGAAAACCTAAGTGAGGCAGATGGCGTTGGGCAGTCAGGGGGGCACAAAACACAGGCGGAAGCAACCTGCAACAGACAGTTAGTATTTTGGCTCCCAGCAGTGCCTCCCCTAGTCCGAAGGCACCTTAATTTCCTTTGGGGGAATCAGCTCGCCCCCTTGTGCACAGCTTTGGTGCATTTCAGTCAAGGTCCTCTGTCCTACCCCAAGGAACAGGCAGGTGACCTAAACAAAGCCGCAGGGGCTCCGGGTCAGGAGGAAAATAAAACCAAGCTCGAGCAGCTGGATTCCGATGGCAATGCCCAACGGAACCTCGTGCCCGGCCTGGTGCTCGAAGGAGGCTGCCCAGTTCCTTGCCAGCTCTTGAAGCTGCTTCTCCAGCCTCTTGTCCACTCTATGGCTCACTCACCCAACAGCCTTCCAGGAAATCCCCTTGTTGTTTAACACGGCTGGAGCTGGTTTCTGCTGCTTGCTACCAAAGAAATCCAAATAAGTCAGGGCTTTAGAGGAATCCAAGGTGGGGAGCCGAGACCCCACCCCACTAATCACACCTGTTAGTCCACCTCAATTGTCTGGATTCTTTCTCTGCAGCAGCGGCAGAGAGCTCTGGATATGCCTGTCTATAGTCTCAGGGATCACCCTGGGGCTCGGAGGGGTCAAGGTCACAGGACCAGTCAGGGATGGCTCTGAGATTTTGACCAATGTCTGCTCAAAGCACAAGACCCTGGCTTTCCTCCCTCGCAAGATTCTTCAGCATTCAAGAGTAATCAAGTTAAACTTTCCTTTTTAAATAGTTCACTTCAATATTCTAATTAACTGACTCACCCCCTCCGAATGAGTAGCAGAGTTATTTAATTTTTCTCTAAAAATACATTATTTGGAATCTCAAATTATACAACAGTGGAATGAAGAGGGGGGGGGGCTGGACAAAGCCTGGCTGCTTCCAGCATCCCTGTTCAGGGGGTCTCCAAGCCCTCCTCCAAACCCAGCAGTCTGACATGGAGTGCAAAAACCAGTACTCTGGGCAATTTGGGTTTTTTATTAATTCAAATAGGACCACATTTCCTGACCCCAATCTATTTCTAATCACAGTGTTATCCAGCAAACTTCATGGGGCCACTCACAGAATTTCTCTCCTGTGTCAGCTCAAATATTCTATTTCAAGCTCCCATCTGACCCTTGTTGCTTAACTGAGAGCCGTTCGTCTTCTTCTTGTTTGGGAAACTGCAAACTCAGTAAAAATGAACCATCCTCTGGTGTCCCTTCAATTCTGTCTGGAAGAACGCCCCAGGGGAAAGGGCCTAGCATATCCCCTTAGGCTCGGTAGCTCAGAATTCCCTCCGAGCCGAGCGTGGGCCGTGGGTCTCCAAGAGGACGCTGTGTGGAGAGGGGCCTACGACGGAGGATCTGCTTTAGCACCCAGACCCCACGCAAGGTCAAGCGTGAAAATGGCCGTGCTCCAGGAGGGATATTTTACGCACTAACTGGTTTCATTTCTGGAATCTGTAGATTTGTAAGACACGAGATTCATGGAATATTCCACACTCACCCACGTGATGCCCGATGGTTCATCTCGAGCTCGCTCTCATCCACGTAGTCTGAGCTCATAAATCCTGAGGGCTTCTGGAAGGTTACCTCTAATGCACTGGGCATTTTTTTCCTCCAAGTATGTGCTTTCTGTTTGAAAAGGAAGCTGCTGCTCAACAGCTGCACCTCCCAACTGGAAACCTAAGCAGACCGTTGGGGCTCTTCCCTTCCCAAAAATCTGTGTCTCCCATTTCCCAAAGCCACGATGTGCTTCTGTCTTTCACTCTCACTGTGTCCCCACAGCAGGAGGGGCTGGAGACCTGCAGCTGTGGCC
>JAQZBX010000025.1:161589-191029 GCA_029593785.1 Cabassous unicinctus
TGGGGGGGGGGGGGCTGACCTGGGCACTGTTGAGCAGCATCCTTGGCCCCATCCCCCTCCCCCAAATGTGACAACCAAAAATGTCCCCAGCCCTTGCCAGATGTCCCCTGGGGCTGGGCCGAATCACCCACGCGGAGCACCTCTGAGCTGGCCGTTTCAAGCCTATGCCACTGTTACCAAAGTCATCTTTTCTTGGCTGAGTAGGGAGGCCTAAAACTGGTCCACAAGCAAGCCTGAGCCCTCTGAGATCCCTTCCGCTCTCGCACCTGTTGTGGACACCCAAAACCCACGAGCGGGGGCCTCTCGACCCATTTCCCGCATCCCCGTCAGGAAAGGCTGGGCGTTTCTGAGCTCTAGAAAGGACACTGGACCATGGAAATAACACCCTAAGGTGCCGGCATCGACCGCGACCCTGGTCCCTCCATCTCCCCACTTTACTGTTGGCAAACGCACAGTCAGCTGTCCAGCCAGAAATAAAAGGTTTATGGTTCGGGTTGTCACATGAATTCTCATGGCAATAACATTTGGAGCCTTTTACTGGGACATAAACTGTAAGCTAAAATGTCACCAGGTTTTATTAGACAATCTAAACTTAATTGCAAATAAGTTGATGCGCTCATAAAAGATGTCGTAAGATGCCATCCAAGCAGGCACGTGGGGGCCGGACCTGGAGCACCAGGCAGCCACGCAGGGCCCATTTGTCCTCCACCCCAAAAGATATTCCTCTGTCTCTAAAGGACAAAGAGGGAAGAATTATGTTGGCAGGAAGTGACATTATTACTTAATAAGAACAACACACGGATGCAAAGGTTAAGAGAGGTCGGTGCAGACCACGTTCCATGACCATTTTCTCTGGAATAAAATTTTCATAAAGAGCTCTAAGTCTTTTTTATGACCAGTGAGAACGTCATTGGGAAATTAATGATGGATCTGAACGATGAATATGCTTTCATACAGAAGGGTTGCTTCTCTGAAAATAGGCTTTTATGCCTCGAAGGCTGCACATGAGCACAAGGATGCATCCGCAGGATCATTATTCCAAGCCAAGGCCCCTGTCCCACCGCCTGATTTTAAAAATAAATATAGACCCAAAAAAAATTAATTTTTGTGCAAGAGTTGGTAGTTTACATTTTTAAAAGTAAAATATGTTTAATATTGTCAAGGTTTCTTGGTCTGGGTCAAAATCTTGCATTTTCACAGAGTGGCTTCAGAGTTCACCTAAGATAACAGATGTGCTTAAGAAATTCTATGGGGAAACGGATGTGGCTTAAGTGATTGGGCTCCTGTCTACCATATAGGAGGTCCAGGGTTCGTCTCCCGGAGCCTCCTGGTGAAAGGCGAGCTGGCCCGTGCAGAGAGCTGGCGCAGCGAGATGATGCAACAAAAAGAGACACCAAGAAGAGGCAATAAGAGACACAGCAGACCAGGGAGCTGAGATGGCGCAAGAGATTGAGCGCCTCTCTCCTACTCTGGAAGGTCCCAGTTCCCGGTGCCGCCTAAAGAGAAGACAAGCAGACACAGAAGAACACACAGAGAGCAGACAGTGAGCACAAAAACAATGGGGGGGTGGCGGGTAAATAAATCTTAAAAAAAAAAAGAAAGAAAGAAATCCTATGAATATCACACGCTCTTCAATGATGAAACCAGGTAATTGTTCTTAATTCCGTTGATCATCTAGTGATCAGTCCCAGAAGGAGGAAAGTCGCCCACCTACACGCACTGTCATAAGCCACTCCTGGGCTGCGGCACGGGGCAGCCCGTTGCCAGGTCGCGGGGACATCCAGCGTGTCCCAACCCTCAGGCGATCGTGCGCCCCCAGCCCCTGACTTGCCATCACTTAATTTTCAGTCAACTCACTTTTCTACTTAACTTACTAATTCTTTAAAAAGAAACTTGACTTCAACACTGCAAATGAAAACAAACCTCCCTTGCCTTAAATTAAAATAATCTTAAACACCAGCTGAAGGGGAGCCCAGTCATGGCACCTGTTGAAGGAGAGGCTGCCACCTGCAAAGCCTTTTTGTCCCTGCTCGTAAGAAGATGGGCAAGTGGCGGGGAGGCAGTCAGACAGGCCAGCACCAACAGGACGGACAGAGGACTGGAGAGGCGGGGAACTCGGCCGCGCGGCTCAGCGCCACTTGATGTCACGTCGCGGGCCACCTGAAAGCCGCGCACAAACGTGCACACGCTTTGGCACGCGCTGTGGGAGCAGCCGCGACCCTCGCCACAGGTCAGGCTGCCCCGGCCCCGCCCCGGCTCGGCCAGTTTCTACTTGAAGGACCCTGAGCTGCAGGCTCCTCCTCCGCTAAATGCGGATGATGTTACTTTAAAAGCTCTGGAGGCTGAACTTCTGGAAAGAGCACTTACCCTCAGCACCTCCACCTGTCCCCTCCCTGTGTCGCTTCCTGCTCTTCCCTGTGGTTTAGCCAGGACAGCCTCTTGCTCAAGCGCGCACCCTGCTCCTCTCCAGGTCCCTCCTGGCGCCTGAGCAACGTCTGACTCGGCGGCCCGTGCCCTTGGCTCTTGCTGGCTCCGTGCACCTGGGACCAACCTCTCCTGCCTCTGGATGCTGCCCTTATCTCGAGAGCCCCTTCTCCTGCACCCAGGTGGTGTGTGCTTGGGATCCCGGGAAGCTGCCCGTGGCCTCTCTTCCCCCCACTGCGCTCACCTGCCTTCCCTTGTCCAGGTGCGCTTACTCCCAGGGCTCAGCCCCAGCCCCGGCTCACCTGGCCGAGCACCACTCAGCCAGTCACCTGCACAGCTCGGCCTGTCTGGCTGCCTCCCACAGGCGCCACTGAGACCTCCCTTCTCCTGGGAGCCTTCCCCACCCCCACTCCTCCAGCACCCTGCATGTCCCCATCCGACACTCACCTGCTGCCCTGCCAGCTCCCGTCTACTCCCTGCCAGCTCCCTGCTAGACCAGTCCATGTAAGAGCAGTGTCCTGGCTTCTCAGCTGCTAAAGCAAATACTGCACCGCGGGTTGGCTTAAGCAATGGGAATTTATTGGCTCACGATTTTAGGGGCTGGAAGGTTTGCTCCCTCCCAAGGTGGGTATCTGCTGGTCATCTTTGGGGCTCCCTGGCTTTTTATTTTTTTTTTTTAAAGATGCTTAGATGACATAAATGTTACACAAAAATTACAGGGAATCCCATGTTCCCCACCTCCCACACCTCCCATAACCTCCCACATAAACATCTTTCATTAGTGTGGCACATCACCTGCAATGCATATACACATCCTGGGGCTTTGCCACTAAGCATGGACCATAGTTCACATTGTAGACCACACTCTCTCCCACACAGTTCTGCATGTTATATGCTGATATAAAATGGCCTATATCTGTCATTGTAATGTCACTCAGGATAATTCCCAAGTCCCAAAAAAGCCCCCGTATTACAACTGCTTTTCCCTCTCCCTGCCCCAAAAGCATCCAGTGGCCACTGGCTCCATCTCAATGTTGTAATTTCTTCCATTGCTTGAATCACAATATGTCTACAACAGAATACCAGTAAGTCCATTCTAGTCCATAGCTCTTCCCCCAATCCTGAGGAGTCTGAGATGGTGATGTCCACTCCACCTCCAAGTGAGAGGGGGCTTATATCCCATGGATAAGATGGATGGGATTGTCCTGCCTGCAGCTGCAGACTCTCTCCATTCCCTGGGATGGCCGTTGTCCATCATCATCTCCTCGCAAGGTGACTTGGGTGAGTCCATTGAGCTGTAGAGTAGGAGTTGCAGCTTCACCGAGATTCCAGGCACAGCTGGCACATGGGCAGGCCAAAGGCTTCAGTCTCTGGAAGTACACCTACAAACTCCAGCATCACATATAGGTTTGAATAGAAGGGACTGATGGACCATGTGCAGGGAGGACTTATTTGAGTCCAATTCTGTGACTCTCAGGAGGACAGATTCCAAAGTATAGCCCACTAATAAGGCATCAATCTCTGGAGCTATCCCCCCTTATATAGGACCTGGGTGTCTCCAGAGCCCTCAGGAGCCCCTCTGTGTGGGGTGATATCCACTTTGGTGTTCTATGAGATCCTACTGAGGTGTGCGTAAGCATTACCTCTGGGATGACTTCCTAACTCTCTTTGAAGTCTCTTAGCCATATGAACTCATTTGTCTTTACCTTTTCCCCCTTTTATTCAAGGTCTTTTTCCAGTCGTATTGCCAGTTGGCACTTGGTATTAATCCCTCGTTGCCAGGGAGGCTCATCCCCGGGAGTCATGTCCCATGCTGGGGGGAAGGTAATGCATTCATATGCTGAGTTTGGCTTAGAGAGAGGCCACATTTGAGCAACAAGGAGGCTCTCAGGTGGCAACCCTTAGGCACCCCATAACAGAAGGCTTAGTTTCAATTACAAGAGCAAAGACTCGTAAGGCTAGTCATCAATAACAATAACCCATTAGTAGACCATCCTCCTTTGCCAGACACTGCCCCTGCACTTGGGGGACTGTGGCTGCTCCCTTGGAGAATGTGGCAGAGCTCTCCAGGGTGGGAATTCAGTATTGTCTCATTTATTGAGTGATTCTCCACCCACTGTGACCATGCCCCACCCTTTGATTATTTGAACAATTTTATATATCTCCTGGCTTTTCCGTTACTTGGTACCGCACATAGCATGTCTTCTCCTTTCTCTTCCATGTTCCGCTGACTTCTGGCTTCTCACCACTCCCCATGGCTTCTTTTTCCCGCGTCCAATTTCCTTTGCCTACAAGGCCTTCAGCCAGATTGGACCGAGGCCCAGCCTCATTCAGGGCAGCTCACTTGAACTAATAATATCTTCAAAAGTCCTTTTCACAAAGGGGTTCCCACCCACAGGGCCAGGGGTTGGGACCTGAATGTGCCTTTTGGGGGTGCCTGACTCAATTCCCAACAGGCAGGTAGAGTCCTTGTCCTGACCCAGGACCTAGCGTCCAGTGGAGGCTCCATGTGGCTGCTGTTTACAACCGTTCACTCATTTATTTATTCCAAAAATATTCAGTGAGTGCCTCCCATGGGCCAGGCACTGTATTGGGCGCCAGGGATTCACAGTGAAAAAAAAAAATCCCTGCAGTCTCTTCTGGCCCTACTAGCCGTTTGAATTCAAGGGATGGAAGAGAGACAATAAACAGATAAAAATAACATGTCGGGTGGTGGCAAGTGCCATGAAACAAACAAAAACCAGGGTATGGGGATGAGACAAGAGGGATGGGAGTGGGCATCCTGTTTCAGACAGTGGTCCAAGCAGGCATCCCTGGCAGGCAAGACGGGGGCCCCAGCATCGGGGAGGGAGGGAGCCAGCCTGCGGTCATGTGGGGAAATGACCAGGCAGAGGGGATAGCACGTGTAAATGCGCTGACGTGAGAGCACAGTGGGTGCGCCGGAGGCCGAGCAAGGAACAGGCGGGAGGGTGGCAGGGCTAAGAGGTGGGCTCGGGTCAGCTGGAGGGCCCTGTGGGCCGCCATCCTCCTGCCCCCCGCTCCTCCGTGAGCCCCTGAGTGGAGTGCGAGCAGGTAGCAGGTCTGAGGCTCACTTGGGGGCATCTCCCGGGGTAGGAGGGGACGGGGGCCGCGTGCCTCCAGAGCTGCGTTGCCAGACAGCACACCTGCAACCCGGGACCCCGAAACCACAGCAACTCCAGGCGTGAAGCCAGCCAAGAAGCCCCCAAACTCCACGAGCAGAGAAGGAGCACTCCCCGCAAGACATTTCTACCCGATCCCACCTCAATTAACTCAGCAAATTGAAACCTGAACGGGTCTGTGGCTAAGGTGCCTGCTGTGCATAGACAAGAAGGAAAGTGCAAGAAGCAGACAAAGTTCGGCAGCCGATGGCTTCCTGGTGGCGAGAGCGCCTCCCTGTCTAGCCTGGCGCAGCACGTTGCTTACTTCACAGGTCTGTCTTCAGGCCCGTCAGGGACCGCATCCGAGGGTCCTGTCGGCATAAGCGAGTGCCCCTTACAACAGGGTTCATTTACTTCGCAAGGGAAAGGGTTAGGTCATGACGAAGTTTCAGCATTTGGCGCATGTGCTATTCATGCACGTACCACCTTCAGTAAGGAGGTTTCCGGGAGTGCATTGCTGAGCAAGCCTATAGATCGCTGGACAATAGATTTACAGAACTGTCCTTCGCAGTCAGCGAGTTTGGCCATAGTTTTAATTAAGTGTTTCAACTGATGAGCCCCACTTATGCTGAATAAAATTTATTGTGTAAAAATAAGTTATCAAACCCCAACTTATTCAAGTTCTTCCGACTGATGTGGCCACCCTGGGATCAGCATGTGTTCACGGGAGACAATTTGCATTTAGAGTTTCTCACCGACAGTCAGAAGCCGTTGAAAAGGCCCCGCACCCCGCATGGCTCGAGGGGGAGAAGGGATGCAGTTGAGTTGCGCTGCTCTGGGTTGTAGAATGAAATCGTCTGTTTCCATCGACGGGTACAAGCATGCAGACATGGCTCCCAGGTCAAGAAGGCCACAGAGTTTGCTTCAGATTATCTGACAAGGTCTTCTTCTGAAATCGAGAAATGAACCCAGCTCCTTCTGCCTCCATCTGCAAATCCATTAACAGGCGATCTCGGCTTAGTCTTCAAGATGGCAAGCCTGGTAGAACTGTGGTGTGCCCCTGAGCCCCCTTCCTCATGATGGACCCTCTCAGTCCTGATGGATCTGCAGCCACGGCCCCCACCACCTGCCAGCCCGGGCCTGTGGTCAGCCGTGGCCCCCACCACCTGCCAGCCCTGGCCTGTGGTCAGCCGTGGCCCCCACCACCTGCCAGCCCGGGCCTGTGGTCAGCCGTGGCCCCCACCACCTGCCAGCCCAGGCCTGTGGTCAGCCGTGGCCCCCACCACCTGCCAGCCCGGGCCTGTGGTCAGCCGTGGCCCCCACCACCTGCCAGCCCGGGCCTGTGGTTGCTGACTCCAGTCAAGGCTATGCCCTTCCTCAGGGCAGCCCACACCTAGTGGGTGTTTGGTGCTGGGTCCAGAGATGCGGACTCCTGAACCCAGTTCAGAACAACTCTGAAGAGCCATCCCAGCTGTGCAGTAAAGGGTTATCCTCACCCCAAAACAGGCTGGGCCATTGCCCAGCTCCTGGGAGGTTGCCTCTAAGCCCCTGGGATCAAGCCCCTGACATAAGAATATCTTTGTTACCTGGGGGCCTTGGGCCATGCCAAGTAGTCTATACTAACCATGTGTGATGGTTAGCCTAATGTGTCCACTCGACCAGGTAAAGGTGCCCAGTTGTCTGGTCAAGCAAGCACTGGGCTAATTGTGATACAAGGGCATTTCAGGGACTTTAATCCTCAGTGAGTTGACTGCATAGAGGGCTGGTTACATCTACAATCAACTGAGAAGATTGCTGTCAGCAATGAATGACTTCTCTTCCAATCAGTTGAAGGCCTTAAAAGGGGAAGTGATTTCAGTATTCAGGGAGAGAATTCCCATCTCTACTTCAGACAGCCAGCGTCTCCTGGGAACTCATCAAGCACCTTCATTAGAGTCCCTGGTTTGCAGCCCTGCGGAATCTGGACTGGTACATTCCCATGTTCATGTGAGACAATTTTATAAAATCTCATCCTATTTACAGATCTCTCCTGTGGGTTCTGTTTCCCTGCAGAACCCTGACTAATTATCATGAAACCTGCAGTGGGGGCCCTGGGTTGTGCGGTGACAGCTGGACTTCTGTCTGAAGGACCAAGAATTTTGAGGCTGTCACACACGGCTGCGGGGAGAAGAGCGCTCTCCATAGGACTCCATGGGGAGAGGACAACTGGAGCCTCACTCCTGGGAGCCCCCTGGGCCCTGCCCCAGACACCTCTCCCTGGTTCCAATTTTCATCTGTATCCTTTCACTGTAATAAACCTTGACCATGAGTTTGCTTTGCTGAGTTCTGTCAGTCCTTCCACAAACGGCTGAACCTGAAGGTAATCTTGGGGACCTTCAAACTGCTGTCGAGCCACCACCCCCACTGTTGGCCAGCCGAGGCCTTGCCACAACTTCAGCAGAGCCCACACCTCCCTCTGTTCCGTCTTGCTGCCTTCAGGCAACCATCTCAGAGCCCACTGCTCAGGGGCCACAACCTGCAGTGATACCCTAAAGCCGTGGACCACTTCTCAGCACCCAGGCCCAGGAAATGGATTGCTCTCAATGGTGTGGACAAGGATTATCATGGCAGCCTTGCTTTTGTGAAAGAAGAAAAACCATAAGTCAACCTGCAGGCCCATCAAGACTAAATAAAATGAGTAACATTTCTACAGCACAAACTCTCACCATTAAAAGGCAGACAGTATATCTGCCTATAATTAGAGATAAGTCACCAAGCTATATGGGGTGAGAAAAAAAGAAAAGAAAAAGTCAAAAGAGATGGACATTATGACAAACCAAAACAATTTTACATATTCTTTCTAGAAATATACATAATAGAAAAAGTCTAGGAGGAGACACAAAACTGGTAAGGGTGGTTACCTGAGAAGGGGCGAGTGCGAGAATGGGTGACAAGGTAAGGGAGGTGGGGAGACAGCTGGTCAAAGGGTCTTACCTCCCCCGGAATATGGCCTTTTTCTCCTATACAAGAGACTGTATTCGTATCGTGATAGTAAAATTAAGTCTCAATAGCTTTTTTGGAAGATGGGCCATATAATAAAATTTTCTCTGCAATGTACGGATGGGACCATTTATGAGGATGAAAAGGAAAAAGCACATCAGAAATACTTAGATGCCATTTAAATATCTGCTTTGCTCCTCAATTAGAGGAAAATAATTAGGTTACTTGTGAAAAGAAAGCAGACCAAGAAAATATGTCTAATCCACGATGCCAAGCTGTTTCCAATTTACAAAGACCTTCCAGAAACACTGCCCTAAACCTTGGGATTTTCTCCTTGGAAATTTTCCATAACAGTGGTGGTTGCTAAGAGATGAGCAAATCTGGGGCCTATCAATTCTGTTTTCTCCTTCTTGGAACTGAAGTTTCCTTATAATCCACGGTCACGTTTTAATACCAATACATTAAGGCAATTTATCTTTAAGAATATTACCCTGTCCATAAACTTGGTATAAAGTACAGATTAATTTTCATGGCATAAGGAAGGCAAAAATCATGAATCAGAGACCAGCAGAGCTGAAGTGCCCTTGGAGACCACCAACTCCCATCCCATCCTGGCAAAGCATTAGAGGCAGCGCAAGGAAAAATCCCATCCAAATCGTATTAGTCAGCACAGACAGCTGCAGAGGACACCTATGCTTTGCCTCCTCAGCTTCCATTTCCCCTTTTCCAGAAACAGCCCCGGTTTTCGTCTAGGGACTGGCTACATAATTGATGTGGTCACGTGCAAAATAAAAACACAGGATCCCTTGTTCAACAATTATTAAGAATTTCAAGATGGCGACAACAGAGCAGTAAGCCGAGCATGAGGCCCTTTGGAGCATGGGGCAGGAGCCACATGTCCGTAAAACCTGCCCTGCCTCCCACCATCAGCCACATGGTGTGAGTAGAGATTACATCAAGCCCTAGGGCTAGAACATGCAACTCTGAGCTATGCCAAGCCATACATCCCACCTACCTGGCCACGATTGGTTCAGGGGTGAGCATGTGACCCCAAGGCATCCAATCAGAGTGATTCTCAGGGTTTATGCTGAAAATGCTGGGACTGAGACCCAAGCTCTGTTCCCCTGGATTTGGACCTTGGCTATGTAACCTAGTTGTGCTGGCAGCCTTTCTGTGACTATGAGGAGGGAACCTGTGTGATCATAAAGCAAACACACAGCAGAATGTAGAGTTGAGCTGAGAGATTGAGAGAGCCAGACTCTGTAATATCATTTCTGCCCTTAGAGCAGACTTCCCCATTACATGATGCAATGCATTTTTGTTTGTTTAAACTGGTTTGAGTTGGATTTTCTTTCACTTCCACCCAAAGGCATTCTCTCTGCTTTAGGTTCTCACAGTTCGTTAGTGTACATTTTGCACAACCTTTCATGGTTGGCAATTTGGCAATGTCAATTAATATTTAAAATGCTCATGCCATTTGCCCCATGAATTCTATTTCTAGGAAGGAATTTATCCTACAGAAACCCTCATCCAATTATGCAAAGACATACTTTTTAAAAAATGATCTTTGCAGCATGGTTTGTCAGAGTGAAAAAATGGAAACAAACGTATATCCATCAACATAGGCCTGGTTAAATAAACGACATAGGAAAACAGGGAAGTTGAAAACAACGAGGTTGATATGTATCTCAGGGGAAAGGTATACACGATGTATTGTTAAGTATAAAAAAGCAAGTTGTACAAGAATGTTATAGTTTGATCTTTTTATAAAATAAGTTAACAAGAAGATCCTAGCATATATCTAAACAGAAAAAGGTTTCTGGAGGATTTGGGGGATTACATGGGGGGCTTTCACTTTTACAGAATACATGAGAATTCAAATGCTGCAGAAGCCTAATGAGGATGTATTGCTTTCACACTGGAAAAAAATAATTGAATTCCAAAGTGCTTAATTTGCCTTGGGGTATTTGGCCATAAAGAACTCTGAGACACTAGCATTTAAATAAAAAACTGTAAGACTCCTTTCTTCCACTCTTAACCCAGTTGGTTGTCCATGGCAACTCCACTGTAGGAGGACTGGCTCTGAAAAGTTCTAGAAGGCATTTGATGGTGGGGCACCACTGGACACAGCGTTGCAACTGATCTTGGCCAGCTCAGAAGGCTGGAATTCCTGTCCCAGGCAGGATTCCCTGGGGGCTGGGGCACCACTTTTCTTGTCAGTGCTCACATAATCACCACAGTATGTGCTAAAGGTGCTTTTAATTGAACACTGCAAGCTTATAAGGTATAATGAGTACCCCCACCTTGCTGAAACCCCAAACCCTCGTTCCTCAGGCAGGAAATAGGTACTTACTGAGCAGCTACTCTGCGCCAAGCACTCAGGGAGGGCCTCAAATGTGTCCGTCAGGGCCCGTCCTCACGGAGCCCAGGGGGAACAGCCATCAGGAGCTTGGGAGGGCCGCAGGCGTGTGCAGGCGGCCGACGCAGTTGGTGGGACCCCAGAAGGCTTCTGGAAGGAAGTGCGGTTTCAGATGAAGCCTAGCTTGGAGTAAGAGTTGTCAAGGATACGTGTGTTGCCAGCAGAGAGAACTGCATGTGTGAAGTCCCTGAGCCAGAAAAAGAAGGAACAGGACTTCTGAGCATGTCTAGAGCATGGTTAGGAAGTCAGAGAAGGAAGCCGATCACATTCTGCCTTACAGACAGTGTAAAAAACTTTGACCCTTAAGGAAAATGTAAACCCACTGGGAGTTCTAACCAGGAGTTTGTGATCATATTTGCATGATGAATGGATCCCTCTGGCAGCAACGGTGCTCACGGGAGCTGGCAGGACTGAGTTGGTTTGGGAAGATGGAGAAAGAGGAGAAGAGTGGGGGTCTGGAGGTGGGAGCAGGGCCAGGGGTAGAACAGTGGGCTGGTGTGGGCTGGTGAGGGCAGGCACAAGGACCCCATCTCAGCCCTATTCCTGCTTGCACTGCTGCCCCCAGCACAAATGTGCTGTCTACTCTGTGCCAAAGACTGTGCCAGGCCGTTCATATCATCTGTCCACTGGCTTTTTCAAATAAAGTTTTATTAGAACATAGACACCGCCCAGAGACATCTACACGCTAACCCCTGCTCTCCCCATTTCATAAGTGACAAGTTCGAGACAGCACCTAAGCGACCCCCTCCCCCGTGAGGGCCAGTGGGGCAATGGACAGGTTTGATGTGGAAATAGAAACAGGATTTGTGGGGCCAGTGGAAAATGAAACTGTGGGTCCCATGCTCAAGTTAGTGAGAAAGTCCAGAGGGCAATGACAGCTCATCATGCCGAGCAAGGCATGAGCCTGCCTTGTATAGACAAATGCGTCCAGGTGCTGGTACCACAGAAGTGCTGGCCTGCGAGTGGGTTCTGCAGCCACGGGGGCTCCTTCGAGGAGAATGAGTTTACATCCAACTGTCAGACTGAGCAGTGACGCAGCTCTAAGGCAGGCACCATGCTGCCTCATGCTCGCGGTTTTCCCAGCATGTTAGTGGTTTGAAGCAACCAGAGGCGAGTTTCCTCCTGCTTGACAAGCACACTTTAGCAATAAGAAAAAGCTTAGAGTCCAAAGTGCCTTATTTTAATGCAAATAGTGGCTGCTTCGAGAGTAAGTCTGTTCTCCAGGGTTAGGATGTACACATCTATGGGGGCTGGCTGTGTTCCAACAAAACTTCATTTGCACAAGCAGATGGCAGGCCATATTTGGCCTGCAGACCCCAGTTTGCTGACTCTGTTCTAGAACATACGCTCCAGCGAGGGCAGCAGGGACTCAGCTTCTCTCCCACTGCTTTCCCTGCACCTCGTAAAGGATCTGGCACAGAGTGAGTGTTCTCTGCGTGTTGAGTGAATGAGTGAGTGAATTTTGTCTAAATCTAATGAAAATAGCTTTTTTATTAATTGGGAAAAGGATATGTTCTCTGTTAAAAGGATAAAGGGTTGGCCCTAGATCACAGCAAATGTGGGATTCACAGGGTCAGAAAGATTATTTTCTCAGCAAGGAGCCCTAACTACTACAGGAGCACAGTGTGGGGGGTTGGCAGGCACGGGGCGGGGCGGGCACCCAGTGGGAGCTCTTCCATTGGCACCTGTGCCCCTCAGATCCCCTTCCTGAGCCCTGGAATCCTGTCCACCAAATGCCCACATAGAGGGACCCTCCAAGGTGGTACCCACCTGGCTAGTGCATGTCCTTTTCCTTCCACCCACCTGTCCTCCTTCTGCAGAGCATTTTCTGGAATCAAGGCTTCAGGCTGACACCAGAGCCCAAATCCCCTGGGGTCTCTGGTCTCCAGAGGAAGAAAACACTGGCAACTGGCCTAATTCTCTCTCCTGGAGACCTTAACCTCCCACATGCAGGAGCCGAGAACTATACTTGAGGATCTCTGCTGGCCTGTACCAGACCCCAAGGATGGATCAATGAGCAGCCCTAGAAGTCAACTACAGCCAGGAGCCATGCCGGGATCACTTGACCGGATCAGACAGGGAGGACAGCCTCATGGCCCGAGCAGAAACCACGGCCAGGCACTTCACAGAGAATGTATAGGACCATCTCCTTGATGCCTCATCACCTCCCCACGATCCTGAATTCACTGACGAAGACCCCGCAACCTGAGGGGCAGGAAGCAGCTGGGCAACGGCAGTGGGTGGAGGCAGGACTGGATAGTCGAGCCAGTCTGCAGAGCTCAGCTCTCACCTCTGTGCTGCTGCTGCTGCCAGGCCACAGCTCTGTCTGGGCAGCTGTGTGACAAGGGGCTGCATTCCTTTCCAGCCAGGAGAGAAGAGGCAGGGAGGGTGTGAGCAAGGCCGTGAAAGAGAGGT
Organism: Cabassous unicinctus; assembly: GCA_029593785.1. Classification (NCBI taxonomy): domain Eukaryota; kingdom Metazoa; phylum Chordata; class Mammalia; order Cingulata; family Chlamyphoridae; genus Cabassous; species Cabassous unicinctus. The sequence goes on from JAQZBX010000025.1 coordinate 174,946, forward strand.
GCATTGCAGAGGGTCCACATCGCTCTCTCAGGACCAGCAACCGGAAGAATCCAGAGATGATGGGTAGACGATGGTGAGAAGGAAGGAAAAGTGACTCCAAGGAGAGGGAAGTGTTTGGGTCTTTAGACATCAAACCATTGGTTGACATGGCAACAAACAACCATTGCCAAAAAAGATAGATAAATGGATGATGATAGATAGATAGATAGATCACCCAAAAGAAGGTGATCACCACTTGTATTCAATATTGTACTGGAAGACCTAGCTAATGCAATAAGACAAGAAAAGGAAATTAAAGGTATGCAGATTGGGAAGAAAGAAATAAAATTGGTTTAGTTCACAGAAAACATAATTGTTTATGTAGAAAATCCCAAAGAATTGATTTTAAAAAACCTCTTGAAATTAATACATAATTATAGCACAGTTACAGTATGCCAAGTTAATATACAAAAGTCAGTTGCTTTCCCACATCCCAGCAGGAGTTGGAAATTAAAAACAAAATATCATTACATTAGCTCCAAAAAGTGAAATGCTTTGTTATAAAAAAAGATACGTATATATGAATATATATATATGTAATACATGTACATACATATGTAGATACATATGTATACATTCATATCCAGGGAGAGAAAACATGCTCCGTTATTTCTGCTCCCTCTTGACCAGCAAATTTTTATCATCTTATCCCCCTTCCACCTACTAGCCCTTCAAAGCCCGGCTCACACAGGGCTCCCCTGAGGTCTTGCCTGAACCCTGCACAGTCCTGCCATGACCTCCTCGCAGGAGCTGCTCACTTTTCAGGCTGCTGTGTGGCCCACCTCCCGGGGCACCATCCACCTAGCACACAGTTGCTGTGTCCCAGGAGACTGGGGACCCCTGCATCATGCAGTGATGGGACGTTCACATCTACACCTCCCCTTGGAAAGAAGAACCTCTCCTCCTCACTTCTGGGTGACTTCTCAGGACCTCCTCCAGCACCTGGCACAGAGGAAGCCTCAGTAAACGTCTGCTAGTTTCTATTACGAATAATTAATAGCAATAATAAAAAATAGAGCTGCCATCACTGAGAGCCTGTTCTGAGCAGTACTAAAGCTGAGCACTCTCCAAACACCTCAGCTCCCTCTCACTTTAGGAGGGAAGGACTGTTATTATGCAGGTTTGAGAGATGAGTGGACAGAGACACAAAGAGATCACATAGCTAGTCCAAGGTCCGCCTCCAGGAGATGACAGTATTGGGTTTACACTTGGTCTGATGAACTCAAAAGCCCATGTGCTTACATTCTACTTTATTTATGCAAGCTCAGGTGTACAGCCATCTCCCACCATTCCAAGTTCAAGATGACAGATGCTAGAATTGCCAGCTGCAGTGTGGAAGCGGCCCAGGGTCCGAGCTTTCTGTCGACAACGCCCTAAATCCATACAGTGCATATTACTATTCAAGACCCCTTCTGGTTCTCTCTGGATGTGGCTTCACATTTTGCAACTTCCATTTTTCTTTCTGTTAGCTAAATTATTCTTCTCCCCTCCCCCTGCCACCAACCCCCGACAAAAAAATCACCATTAATTCCAGGGGTTTGTTTTCAAAAGAATTTCATTTGGATTTACAGGAAAGTACCAGAAGCCCTTTGATCGCAACAAGGTATGTACCATTTCATTCCGTGGTTTATGAAACAATTTTAGACTAATTATTTTTGACAACTTGCAAATGTTTGTAAACTTCTTCAAGAAGAAAATGGCACAATTATGTCTTTCTCTGGCAAAAAGTAAAGGAGATTTTCTTTGTGGAATGTGACTGACGCCTTCTCCCCCAGGAGAATTCTGAAGCCTTCATCTGCTAAGGTGTTCTGATTTCCACTGAGATACAGAGTTAATCAAATCCTTCTCCCAGCCTTTGTGAGTTAGATTTAACTAAGCAGGTGAAAAGCCGCCCGCCGGGGTCTCTGTGGTCTGTGCATCTTTTGTCATGGGGCCACGAACGGTCACAGTAAGGTTCTGGCCTTGTTTCCAGCTCTGACATGGCCACTCCTAAGCCTTCTGCATTTGTTTCCATGTGTTTCAGTCGATATCTGTAAGGATGGCAATAAACAAGCCGAGCAATTAAAATGAGCCCAGATTCTTAATCAACTTCACCACGAAAGAAAATTACCCCAAATCACTGCTATTTGCAATGTGCCTGGAACAATCCTGGGGGCTTGCGGTAGCCCACAGACCCGTGAATTTATACATTCATAAGCACAGAATTCCAGGGGGGCAAAGGAGACCCCAGGGGTGCGTGCAACCGAAAGACAGGCTCAGAGTGGCCCCTCCGTGTCCTGACTCACATTTTAATACCATTTTGATTATTTGCCATTGTTAATTCAAGAATATGCATAACAGGCAGATAGAAATATTGCAAAGTCAACCAGCTCTTAATCCTTAGCTAATCCCTGGTCAACTAACTACATCCTTCCTTTATTAAAGGAAGAAAGAAAGAAAGAAAAGACAGGAAAAGAAAGAAATGGCATTCCAAATCTTCTGTTGAAAACCAATTGCCAGCATGAAGAAAAGACCTTTTCCTTCCCATGAGACTGAGGCATTAGCTGCTATAATCTGGCCAAATAAAAGAGGCCATTCTCAGCTTCCCTCACGTATAATTTTTCCAGACACCAACAAAGTTCTCATTATTTTCAACATAAATCTGCTCTGTGATTTTTGAATGAAAAATTCTTTTTCGCTCCCTTGACCATAAGAAGAAATTCTTCATACTCATTGTTAGGAGCTGGTCAGAAAAGCAGTGGAAGACACTTCACCAAAACCTTGTTTCTTTCTAAAAAGGAAACAAAGAAAAGCTTCACACTTTTCATTTTTAAAATGTGACCAGAACAACTAGAGGAAGCAGGAATTTCTAGCATCACCTAATCAGGGCTCTTCTACCCTGGGCAGGCACGGCTAGTCTCTCGGGGGGTAGGGAGATGGGGGGCATTATGAAGGAAAAGAAGCTCCTACCAGCTCAGGAAGGATTTGAGGTAAGGAAGCTCTTGGAGTCCAAGGAAAACTCCACAACTCACCTCCACGGGGACAGGCAGGGAGCAGGAACCCTGGGGAAGGTGGTCTGCAGCCCCTGGGGCCCATCACTCCAGGACTCTGCCGGTGAGCCAGGTGAGTGTCTCACCTTGCCAAATATAAATAAATGAATAAATGATATGTTAAAAGGAAGTAAGTTATAAATTCCAAAGAACAATGAAACAACATCACTCCTGTAGACAGAACACCGTACCACTCTCCTTAATTAGAGCCTAACCTTAAAAAAGACACGTTAGAAAGAGGAGTAGCAAGTGTGAGAGGCCCAATACATCCCAGCACCAACAGAGACTTTTCCTGGAAGTCATCAGAAGGTCAAGAGAAGGCTGAATAGGACACTCTCACCATGCAATGCCACGTCTGTGAACCCCCTCCGAGGGAGCCACATACCCCACCCTTCAGGAAATTCAGGCAGTCAATAACTTCCCCTTCCCCTCTCCCAGAGGTCAAGGTGCCTTAATGAACCGCAGGGCCAACTTGGTTCTTGTAGTCACTCGTCTTTTATGAAGCCTGTAGCAGCTGGACACGGCTCTTGAGCCAGGTAACAAGCAGTACTGCAAATGCACAGCAATCTATTAAGTCTGTCATGGTCCACTCTCCACTTGTGCTTGCTCCAAGGTAAGCAGAAGTGGTGTCAACAACTGGTATGTGATGGTATCTCGGAGCAGTGACAGGTAAATAATTTTTTATTTTCATTTTTTAGCAGACATTAACAGTCCATGAAATCAGAAGCATCCATCTGGTTTCTGCAGAAAGCCACTCCCTCCGCCTGTCTAGCCACAAGCCCTGGCCCAACAGGAACAGGAGCACAGGCTTGGCAAGGGATCAGACCCCTGGAGCCCCTGGAGCCCGAGATTCGACTTCAGTGCAATGTTCTCAGAGAAGCACAAGGACAGGTTCGCGTGGGGAGTAGGGAGGGGATGCCGATTGCCGAGTGGCTCTGGGCAGGTGACAGCCTAGGACATTTGATGAGTGGCTCTCCCAGCTTCCTTTGTTTTTCGCCTCAAGTCACTCTGCACGAGTAGCTCAGAGAGCATGAATATGGAGTTGCATAGCCTACAAATCAAATATGAAACAGAGGTTTTAAAGCGAGGCTGCCAGGCCAGGGGACACTAACATGGGAAGACCAGTTGAAGGATGAGTTCTTTCCGGAAGTCTGATCTGCTGAAACATCGTGCAGCCGTGGGGAAGGACCCAGGCACCAGCCTGGCTTAACCAGGGCACTTTGTTTCTTTGAGGTGGTTCTGGCCTTCGTCCTGCTCCAGACATTTTACCAGCAGGCTGGGCAAAGAGTGGCGGCTGGATTCCAGGCCCCCTGTGCACCCAGCAAACCACCCCAAGGGAGGCAGAACCCTTCTTTCCCCAGCCCGATCCTGGGTGTCGCTTGGAGAGGACCAACTGGGACCCCTTCCCCCAACACCCACACAATCACCACAGCCTTCGGCCTCCCAGAGCCCACCCTGGAGCGTGGAGGCCAGGGTTCCAAGCCCACCACACCCCCCGCATGCGCACACACAGACACTTCACCGTAGAGTTCGGGCTGCTGCCGCAGTCCCCACTGCAGGAGCTGCTTTGCTGGAATACAGACACGTTTCATTATTTCATACTTCATTACAATTGCGGCCGGCACCACCCGCTGCTCACTTGGGTGGGGCACTTCTAAGAGCCTGGCAGGAGCCCCCTCCCCTGGGAAATGACCTCTCTAAGGCCCACTGCCTCTAGGGGGCTGGGAGGGGCCTGAGCCCAGGCGATCTCTGACTCCGGTGCTGTTCTCAGGGGATCCAGAGCTCCCAGGGAGGGAAGGAGGTGTGCTGGGACTCTCAGCTGCTCCTAACAAAGACCCAACACAGTGGGTTTTAGAAAATAAAATGGGACAAGAGGGCAAGAGGGACTTTGCTGGCTCACGTACATGAAAAGGCCATTCTCAGTGGGACCAGATGCTCACACGAGATCACGGGGACCCCATCTTCCTCCTCTCAGCTCTGCCTGCCTTAGGAGGGGAGGGGGGAGATGGCCTCAAGTGGAGGCTCCAACCTCAGACCCTGCCCAGGCCCTGGAGCCCCAGAGACCCCTGCCCTGCCCCGACAGCTCAGCCCTCTGATTGGATGGCCTTGAGCACGAGCCCAGCCCTGAGCCAATTGCTGAGGCCCGGAGCTGAGAATAAGCAAAGGGGCCAGGCCTGCTCCGCGAGCACCTGTCCGACCCAGAGGGGAGGGTCGTGCCCCTGAGATAGAAGGAAGGTGCTCGCTCCAGAAGAGGGGCAGCGGCGGGCACACTTCCTCTTCCTGCCACCTGCCCTGCCCGCCCTGCTGCCCGCAGGCTGCCACCTCCCTGGCCTGGGCGGGCAGCTGGAGCCTGAGCCACGTGCTGCAGGAGCTTTCCCGCCTCGCTTCTCACCGCACCTGCCCCTGTTGCATGCCCTCTTCCCTTCCGCCTTGGAAACCTGCTCTCAGGAGAAGCTCTGCTGCTACTCGTTTACACCAGAGGTCAAGGTTTCCCAGCTTCAAGTATCTACAAGCCACCTCCAGGTACAAGCCAAACCACCTTTCTTATGTTTTTCTTCAGAGTAACACAATATTTCCAAACTTCTCAATCAATGTACCTAAAATGAATGTTGTCACAAATAGAAAGCAAGAGTGAAAAGTGAAAACTATGAAAATCAACAAATATTGTTAAATTCTGGCTAGACCCTGCAGCCGGCCGAAGACTCAGGGCCCAGAGGCCTGACCCTCCTTGGTTAACAGGGAAAGGTCCAGGGCCGGGGGGCTGATAAAGATTCCAGCAGTCGGAGACTCACTTTGTGCGCTCAGAAAGACTGAAGAGACTCGAGAGAGGACGCGCTCTCCCGCCGTGTGTGCCGCTATTTGATGCTGAGTTCCGGAACACGCTCCTCGTGGTAAGTGCCCCTCACCCTGGACAGCAGCCCCAGGTCCTCGGTTCTCCTCCTGGAAGGAGTGAGAACATTCCAGGGAGCCGTTTCTGGTCCAGTACTAGAGGCCAACGTGTTACTCTCGGAAGCAAAGCAATCAATAACCTGCCCTGCAGCATATGCCACACCCAGACCCCCGAGCCCCCAGCAGACCCTTCAGTGAGGCCCCACCTCAGATACAAGCAGAGGCAGCCGGGGCCTCACTGAAGTCAGATGAGGTGGCAGGTTCTCTCTCGGGAGTTTGTGGGGCCACGAGTTCCCGTGGCACCATCACCGCCTGACCACCACTTACACAAGAATGCCATAACCTGTTGGGGGGGGGGTCCTCCATCATCAGGGAGGAGGGGAAGAGCAAGATACTGAGGAAATGGTGTTCCCAGGAAGGAAAGAAATGTTACCAACAATGCCCTATGGAGCTGTCCAAAGAATGAGGTAGATCTATGTCTGTTAACATGCAGAGCTGTCAGATTATAGCGAGCAAAGCAACCATCTATGGTTCTACCACATTGAAGGATATTGTCTCCATATAGCATAGACAATTTATGGGCGTGAACTGGGCACTTACCATGTGCCAAGATCTGTGTTGGGAATCCCATATGTCTGATCTCATTTCACCATGAAAACTTCCCTGGGGCAGGGGCAGGGGCAGGTATTATTAGTCCTACTTTATATGCATGGAAACTGAGACTTGACAAAATTAAGTGAATTGCCAAAGTGGCAGGGAGCCTGGGTCAGGACCACCTGCCTGTCTCGTGCTGGAGCCCATGCTCCCGGCCACTGGGTTGCATGGCTCCCAGAGCATGCCAGCACGTGTACCAGAGAAAGGTCTGGGAAATGAATAGCCACTAAAATATCAACACCCCTTACCTCTAGGGATTCGGACAGGAGAAAGAGGGCCTCTTTTTTTCATTTTATTCTTTATACTTCTGTGTCATTTGATGTTCACTTTACAATGAGCATGTGTAGGTTGTGTATTTAAAAACTGAATCAGGTTCCATTCCACATAAGGTAGAGAAGGCACACTCCACCTTGTCTCTCCCACTGCAAGCAGCTGTGGAACCTGGACAGAAGTGCATGGAGCAGCTGGGCAAGGTGAAACCAGGAAGAAGACTGGAGTTTGAAGTCCCAGTGACTCAAGCTTGTCATTTCTTCCCCCCAGAATCCCCCAGCCTAATATTGACAAAACCTGAGACGTGGGAGTGGGGATAAGGATGTAGACAGAGAACTCTGGAAAAAGAGCTCCAGGAAGGGGAGCCCCTAATTCTCTGAGCTAGTGAGGAAACCCTCCCCCCTTTGTTTTTCTTTTCTCCTTCGGCTCTTGTTCCAGCCCCCAAGCAATCAGCAGAGAGAGTAGCAAGGGCCCACAAAAGCCAACATCCTAGGGGAGCAGAATCTTCTTTCTCATCCGTGCAGCTGTGGTTCTGGGGAGGGCGAGCCTTGTTGCTTTTCTTCATCTCTCTGCCCTCCCACCACCTGGCCTGGGGGGCCCAGGTACAGACACACATGGCACCGTGGGGTGGCCACGGCACCAGCACTCTGGCTTGAGGACTGAAAAGAAGAGTCTGCAATAGCCGGAAAGTACCAAGTGCAGAGAGGGAGAAGCTCAGAGAAGCAGCCCACAAGGTGTGCAGGCACCCCTGGGCTCCATCCGACAAGAGCTAATCTGATACCAAAGCATTTGAGAACCGAAGTAACAGACAGTTCACTGCCCAAGTGCCAGGCAGCCCTCCAGGTATCACACACAGGGACAGAGCCAAGGAGCGCCCAAGGCTTTGACAGCTGGACTGGCAACTGGAACCACAGCCACATCAGGTGGTTAGAACCCGTGGCCACAGCTGCTAAAACAAAACTGCTGCCGTTCTCCATAGGATTTAAACAAGACTTGGAGTTTCACAACACTAAAATCCAAATGTCCAGGAAATACTCCAGAACTACTCAACCTACAGAGAATGAGGAGATCTCAACTCACATAGGAAAAAGCCATCGACGGACACTAATACCAACATGGCACTGATGTTGGAGTTATCTGACGAAGACTTTAAAGCAGCTACTATAAAAATATTCCCAAAAAGCAATAACAAACATTTTTAAGGTTAATGGAAAAAGAGTCTCAGAAAATAAATAGAACATGTAGAGATGAACCCAATGGCAATCTTAGAACTGAAAATTACAATAACCAAAATTAAAATCTCACTGGATGGGCTCAACATAGAATAGAGATGACTAAAGAAAGAGTCAGTGAACTTGAAGATAGAGCATAGAAATTAACCAATCTGAACAACAGAGAGGAAAATAAAAGTTTTTTTTAAAAAAAGGAGAAACTGGGACATCAGCAAAAGCTCTAACATTAATGTCACTGGAGTTCCATTAGAAGAGAAGAAAAAGTGCAGGGTTGAGAAATATCTGAAGAAATAATGGCTAAGAACTCCCCAAATTTGGTAAAAGATTTAAACCTACAGATTCAAGAAGCTTTGCAAACTCCAAACAGGATAAACCCAAAGAAACATTGCAATCAAACTACTGAAAGCTACAGGCAAAGGAAAAAAAATCTTCAAAACAGCCAGAGAAAGTGAACATCTTACCTAGAAGGGTAAGATGCAGATTTCTCAGCAGAAACCATGGAGGCTAGAAGGAAATGGCACAATGTTTTTAAAGGGCTGGAGAAAAAAAAAAATGTCAATCTAGAATTCTATAGCCAGCGACGATATCCTTCAGAAATGAAGGCAAACTGAAGACATCCTCAGATGAAGGAAAACCAAGAGAAGTTACTGTGCGTATACCTGCACTACAAGAAATGCTAAAAGAAGCTCTTCAGAGAGAAGGAAAATTGGAACATCAGGAATGAAAGAAAATATAATAGACTATTCTTCTCTTGAGCTCTTTGAAACATACTTGGTGGAAATCAACAAATATAATATGATTTCTGGGTTTTCAGTGTATGTAAATGTACTTTCTAGGACAACTATAACAAGGGTAACGGGACCTATAGAACCTTCTGAATGTCAAACACATCCCTGCTTTGACAATGACTCACAAAGCTTACTCAGTAAATATGTCCCACCCAAGCACACTGTATATTTTGCCAAGTCCTGTGCTGGGCACTGGGGAGACTTTGATGTGGTCCATGGAGACCCTAAGATCTGCCTGTGACTCAATGCCAGATCCTATCCCAGGGAATAAAGAAATATGCCTTCAGTTCAAGACCCCTGGGACATGGAGAGGAAGAGGTTTTGCATCTCAGCTCCCTTAACCTCTTCCCTGGACAGTAACCGAGGAGAGTCTTGAAGGCCATAGATAACGCAGGCCATCTGGGCACTCAATACATTTTCAATCATTCTTGTTGTTTTGCTCACTGTGTTTTGTTTTTGCAGGCTATTGGTCAGAGAGCTTCCCTATCTCACACACGATTGACTGACGAGCAAAAATGTATGGATTCAACACACACACACACACACACACACACACACACACACATACACACCCACCAGCGTGTTGGGCGATGCTCCTGGCATACCGGTTTGGTCCTTGGAGCCCTGGGACCAGAGTGTTACTCTCCTAGCCAGAGCCTCCGCCTCTCTCCCCTACAGAATTTTTCTCCTCGCTGAGCTAGCAACAGCAATAAATGATCTGATTTGTGATCTGTCCCTTTGCTCTTGGGACTGTAAATGCAGGGATAGTATATGATACAAAGGGCTGGGCTGTTCCCAGCCTCCCAAGCAAGGAGCTACCCAGAGCTGTAATTTCACTTTATCTCTCTCCCATTAAAATGCAATTGAAAGTGAACCGAGGAGAATGAGGGCTGCCTGCAACTCCAGGAACCCTCGCACAGCGCTCTGCCGAAGGGCAGCTGGTGGACCAAAGACACCTGATGCTAAAGGAACGGAAGGCATAGACAATCTGCAGGGCAGCACACTCTTAATAATACTAACAGATAATAACAGCGGCACCAATAGCGGCTGTGGTCTGTTGGGCATCGAGCGCATGCCAAGTATCAGGCTCGGTGCTAAAGGCCATGTGTACATGATTTTGTTGGTCCCGTAAGACCAGTTTGCAGTTTTTTAAAAAAAGGCTGTGTGAGGTCCAGTGAGGGCTTCCAGGTCAGGGAGCCACAGTTTGAACTTGGCTTTGCCGGACTCCTACCTCCCGCAGTGGGAGGAGTTGGCAGAGCCCACCTTTGGATTCCCTCTTCAAGGCCAAGCAAGAAGGCCCAGTTGGAATTACTTCCCATCAGCCAGCATATGGTGACCCCAGCTCTGAGTCCCCTTCCTTTCCCTCCCTCTGCCAGCCAGGACTCCAGGAGGCCCGCTCGGCTTCTGCTGTGCAGAGTGACCCAAACCCAGACCACGACGGCACCTCGGGCGGCCGGGAGCAGCCGCAGGCACACAGCGACAGCGCGGGAAGGACCCCCTTTGAGCTGGAGGCTTGCCGGACAGCATCGGGAACTTTGATCACGATTCAGGGCGTGTCAGCAGAGGTGCCCACACAGACGCACTCACATAAAACTCAGGTGCAATCAGAGGCAGAGCAGGGATCTTTAAAAGGCGGTGTGGATCCCCAGAAGACTGCAGTGGTTAAGAACACCGGCCCTGGCACCAGGGGTACCCGGCTGCCACGGCTCCCCCAGCTGATGGCTTTGTGACCGTGGGGCATTTACTTGGCTGAGACTCCATGTCCTCAGCTGTGAATTGAGAGGAAGGGTGGAGCCCATGTACCTCGCTGGATGTTGTGAGGAGTAAATCAGGGAAGTACAGGAAGTGCTTAGCACAATAAATGGAAACTCAAAATGGCACCATAAATATCAGTTATAAATAAGCACAGTGTGATTAACAGCCCCATGCCTTTAGCGGGCCGTGGGCCTCTCCTCTTGTTTGGAGCCTGCTACTTGTCAAAACTGTGACACCGGCTGAGTCTGGTGGCCCTTTGTGCACCTTTTTTTTTCTCCAGGGGATCTGTTTCCTCAAATCCCTGGCCAGTGATACACACCTGTTATCTTGTCGCTAAGGAAAAGCAGCCACGGGTGAACTGGTTCGTTGTAAGGTCCTGTGGCTGGATGTACCTGGTTCCTGAGAGATTTCACTTTCCCCAGCAGAGGGGAGACGAAGGCCGAGGAGCACCGTGCGCCCCCCCCCTGCTCCAGTCGTTGTTGCTAAGAGGCGAGTGGCTCTTTGTCAAGGTCGGGTCACCCGCTCACCCTCCGAAGGTGACTCCGCCAAGGTCCTTTCAGGGCAGCAGCCTCGAGTCGGGACTTCCTGGCCTCTGGCTCCTGCCAGCTGCTCCTCTCGGCTCTCCCACCACGTGTGCAGTAGCCCTGGGGCTCGACATGAAACGGGAGGCGGCTGCGTTGCCTGACCCAGAAGCCAGCGCCACCCTGCAGGCTTGAGTGGGCAGCAGGGGACAGCTGTCCAGGGTGCCAGGGCAGGGAGGCTGGCACTGGGGACCCCGCTCCCTCCCCAGCCTTCCCGCCTCCTGTCGGCGCAGCACGGTGGCTGGGGCGGCTGGGGGCTGTGCCCACCCCCACCCCTGGAGGCTGGGACCATGGTCCCACCACCCTTGCGGGTGTGCACGGACCAGCGAGCTCCAAGACTGGATCTGAGGGCCACCAGGGCCTCCGCAGGAAGCCAGAGAGTGAAGCGGGATGGCTCAGGGACAGCAGAGGCAGGACTGGGTGAGCCTCAGAAGATGCTGGAGCGCCTCCGAAGCGCTGCCCACAGTGTACTTGTTAAAGGGATGAGAGCTTATGCCTCCCAGCAATGGGTGACAGGGGATTTGGCAACATTTCTCTAGAGCAGGGCTTCTTAGCCTTTTTTGTTCCACGGACCCCTTTGCCAGTCAGGTGAAAACCACGGCCCCCTTACTAAGTCCACACTATGCTGTGTATTATTTAATAAACACATCACACCCGCACCAACACGTCCCCACTAGGATAATGTTTTTTTGAATTTTCAATTCAAGCTCCGGACCCTTTTGGGGGTCCGTGGACCCCTGCTCTACCCAGCCCCCGGCACGCAGTCGCCCTCTCTCCCTCGGCTGCCTTCGTGTTGGCCCATTAGGACTCAGCACCCCAGCCCCACCTCAAGCCTGGGGAACTGAGGGACAGGGGAGCAAAGAGGCTTCCAGATTCAGTGACGGCTCCTACTGATGACGCACAGAGTTCTGCGAATGGCACTCTGCTGCCAACATGGAGACCCCACGAAGGACCACTCCTTGGGGTCCTCCTGCCCGGGTCACAGCGGCGACCCCTCCACGCCTCCAGCAGGGCAGGCATTCCGGAAGATGGGAGACACTTGGTGCCAAGCTAGGGTTGCAGGGACGTTTTCCATCATTAAAAAACGAATGAATGTTTTCTTAGTGGTGCAGAGTTTCTGTCTGAGGTGATTTAAAAAATTGGGTAAAGTATGTTGGTGATGGGAGCACAAAATTGCAACTGTAATTAATACCATTGAATTAAGTGGTAAAGGGGGAAATTTTGGTTGTATTTACCTTACTGCAATTTTTTTTTTTAACACATGAATGAAAGCCTCTCTCCCGGCACAGCATGCTGGAAAGGGTGGATTTGTGAAGGGGTCCAGTAAGCGTGGGGGACCTTTTAGTTCCTCCTGAACCATCTGTGAATAACTGCAAGGGGCACAGAAATGGAGAGCGATGGCGTCCAGGGACCCCGGGCATCATCCTGGCTTGGAAACGGGGAGAAGCTGGCACCATCTGTTGGACTTCACGTGGAAGGACACAATCCTGCAGGGGCCACTGCGGATCCTCCTCTTGTCACCGGCATCCAAATACAGATGTTGATCGGATGGTTGCACGGGGGGTCTTGAACCCGGAGGAGCGATTGACACCACGCAGGAGCTGCTGAAACTCAGCAGGGAAGGTTCTTCCTGCAGGGTGTTTCCAGTCGGCCATCGCTAGGCAGCACCTGCCAGGAGCCAAGCCCCGCGCAGGGCACCTGCCGGGATTAAGGACATCGCCCGCCCCCAGGGGTCCTTATCTCCTGGGCCCCAGTAGTTCTCCATCTGCCCTCGTGCTGCAGAGCATCTGCAGCTCCTGAGTAACTGGTTCACCAGAAAGCCTGCGGGGCGGTCCGGGGCTCAACCCCCACCCCGGAGTCTGCCTGTGGAATGCTTTTCTCTACTTTCATCCAAGAATCCACAGCCCTGAAGCTGTTTCTCCCCCACTGCCTCTTCCCAAGAAGAAAAAGACGTTGATTATTAAAAATTACAAGAGCTACCCTCCACACTTCAACTCCCAAACTTCATTTCACAATGACTGCTGGCATCGATGGTATCAGGGATAATCAAGTTTGCATACTGTAGCAGTTCTCCAGGAGCCCCCGTGCACAAACACAGGAAACAGACCTTATATTGAGCAGAAGAGCTTCGGATGCTAGAGCCAACCACACGGACCTCATGCAATTTTATGGGAGAAAGTCTCGGTCAAAAAATCTGAGTTCTGATCCCAATTTGACCCCTTATAAGCAAGGACACCATAAGCAAATTATTTATTCATCCTGTGCCCCAATTTTCTCTACTTTAAAATGGAGACAACTCTGGGGGATTTTAAAAGAAGCTAAAGGGTGGCTGTTGTATAAATAGCATGTTATTGTTGAAAGAATAAATTTAATATGGAGACAGTTATATTATTTCTGTGCCCCAATTTTCTCTTCTTTAGAAGGGAGAAAACTCTGGGGAATTTTAAAAGAAGCTAAAGGGTGGCTGTTGTATAAATAGTGTATTACTGTTGAAAGAATAAATATAATATGGAGATATATAATTCCATCGATTTTTCTATTACTATTTCACAGCCAATCGTTTATTTGAACAATAGCTAACATTTTTTAAAGTAGAGAAATATAGCATTTCTCAACTCAGGTATATCCTAACATGAATTCTATCTAAAATATTAAAAATTCAAAAAGCAGTGAAACACCTGAAGAAATTAGTAAAAAATGAGCAATAATCACTTCTCAGCCTTTTGGCTAATATCAGTTTAATATCTGATCTGTCCTCTATCTGAGGACAATATATTAAATGGATTTTTGGAGCAGGGAGAAGGAATAGGGGCTTGCCCCATCTACTCCACGCATCGACCTGGTACTGCAGTACCTCCAGGAACGGGGCACCAAAAAAAAAAAAGAGCAATAAATGAAAACAACTCCTCGTTGCATCTTGGCAAATTTTATTAATAAAATGTAAGCATTTGCAACCTATTTCTGAAAGCATGGGCACTGTGCCAAGCCAGTTTAAGATCTGGAGCATAAAATGGCAAGAAACGATAAGACGGCATAAATGGGAAGCAGAGCTCCACAAACTCCTGATTTCCCCCAGCAGCCTTTAGCATGCTGACGTGCTCTTCCCCCAGCTGTTGTCATAACTTATTCCTGCTCATCTTCCCGGAGTCTCCTTAGATGTCCCTTCCTCTGGAAGCTCTGCCTGACCACACCTGGCACAGGCTGATGCTGCTGTACCTTCCTTAAACACATGAGTAAATGACGAATGCAATAACAGAACTCAACATTTAGGCTCTAACTAAAGCCTAACGTTCATGAGACGGGGCCCAGAACCCTACTCCGATGGCAAGGGGATAAGACATAACCCTAAGGATCGGGCACAAAAGGCTCCAGGCCATCCCTTTTCCAGAGGGCCGAAGACAGACTCAGAGGAGAGAATGCTTGTAAAGCCCTCCGTAGCCCGGAAGCACCGTCGATGCCCATGGTCAAGAAGCTGATCCGCAGAGGACGTTCCAGAATGCCTTTGCAATATGCCCCTACACAGACCGCTGTCCACTTGGCCCCGTCTTTCTTTGGGGTAGCGTGCAAAGAAGTACAATCCAACAGGCAAAAATCATTAAAAATGAACTGCAATCTTCTTGCTTCTCTCCACAAACGGTCATGAGCTCTAAGTTAGTAACCCAAATCGTCACTTCTCCAATTCCTTTTCCTCCCCAGTTACCTCCTGCCCTCCAAATCGCTCACTTGCCAAACCCCGAAACAAATTGCTTGATACCCAAAAGTAATCCTCTGTCCCTCTCCTCCCCTCTCCCATGCCCCTTCCTTCGGCTCAGTTTGGCTCAGTCCGTTTGACTATCCAGCTGGCCCGGCATCTCCAGGTTTCCTGTCTGTGTGGCTGTAACGCAGATGCTCCACGCAAAGGTAAACTGGCAGCTGCCCCAGCCAG
Source organism: Cabassous unicinctus (assembly GCA_029593785.1). Classification (NCBI taxonomy): domain Eukaryota; kingdom Metazoa; phylum Chordata; class Mammalia; order Cingulata; family Chlamyphoridae; genus Cabassous; species Cabassous unicinctus. The sequence goes on from JAQZBX010000025.1 coordinate 190,108, forward strand.
CGAGAGTGCCTTCATGGTCCCTCTGTCCCTCTCGTGAGTGCTGACTTCTCAACCCTATCTCTGGAGTCTTGGGGTAGGGAAGAATTTAGGCAGGAGAAAGCAAGGTTGTCTGCAGGGGTGGGGGCCCAGCGAGGGGGCGGCGGGAGCTGCTCAGCCATCAGGAAATCGCATCCCTTTAGCATGCCTCTGTCCATTTCCACGGCATTTTACACTTTGCAAGGATGTTTCCTTTCCACCATCTGCATGTTGGAAGCCTGGGAGGCGATTCTCCCTCTGCCTCCGTCTTTTTTTTATTTTTATTTTTCCCACATGAGAAAACCCAGGCTCGGGTAAGTGAAGTAACCAAACAACAGTCACGTAGTGGGTGGCATGGCTGAGATTGGGCAGCACAGACTCCGACCCCCGTTCACCAAAGCCAGCCGCCTGCTCGCCAGCACTTTCTGCTTCTTTACCAGTGACTGGGCTATTGCCCTCAGCCCCACTTTACAGATGGGAAAACTGGGGTTTACAAAGGTCAAATGACTTGTCCAAGGTCTCACACCAAAAATTGGCAATCTGACTTCTTCCCAGCTCTGAGCCAAAGGCATCTGCCCTTCTATTCTCATCCCAGGAAATATGACCAAAAATAATAATAGTTGCTTCACTTCTCTGTTGTCTTCACTAAGAAAGTCCTCGTTGGGGACAGAGCACACTCTTGAAAACACTACTCAGGTTAGAAAACCGTGTTCTTTGCAGCCCTTCTCGGTGCTCCGTCCACCCAGGTGCCTCTCAGTGCTTGTCCTGCCCCCCGGGGCTCCTGGGTCGGGCTGTCAGGTGGGACCCCGTGTCTGTAGGGGGAGGACCCCAGCGCGGTCACGCTGTCAGGTGGGACCCCGTGTCTGTAGGGGGAGGACCCCAGCGCGGTCAGGCTGTCAGGTGGGAC